>CM035126.1:23854301-23956801 GCA_020205555.1 Panax stipuleanatus
TTATTCTCTAATATTTCTTAATCCTTGATTTCAATTTTGCTAAACTCCTCTCAAATACACGGTTTCTTCACTTTACCATACTTGGAAAATTTTTAAATTCCTAACAATATGGGAGAGAGAGGCTTCCGATATGGGGAAGGAAGAAAAGAAGAGAAATTTCAAGCTTGAAAGCAACACTTCTTGGTCCCCAAGTTTTATATTGTTTGGGTAGCCTATACATCTCTCTTCCTCCTTCTCATTCACGGGTAGAAAGAAAATGGCAAAGCTTGGGAATAAAGCTTTGAATAAGAACTAGGGTAGATTAGGATATAATCTCATTTGCTTAATTAAATAATTAAACCAATTATTCTTTTACTACTTGTATTAGGTAGTTTAATTACCCAATAGTTAGTAACTAGGTTTAAATTCCAAGTAACTAATTTATCACCTTAAATAATTTTACCCAATAGAATCATATAATTATACAATTACATATTCCCAAAATAAAACATAATATCTCTTAACTACATATTTATTTTATATAAGCAAAAATAAATATGTTACACATAATTTTTCATGCAAATATAATTATTTGCCTACTAAAGATATTATAACAAATATAATACCCTTGCCATACATTCAATTAAGAATTTTATTTACTTCCTTAAGATATTATAATACATATAATATACTTCCTTTATTAAAATAACTTCATTTAAGAGTTTATTTTAATATTCTTGGGTAAAATATAAATAAATATTATATATTTAAACCACCTCCTTTAATTCATTACACAAATTTTTTCAACAATTTTATTTCATCGCGTAATAAATATATGATTAAAATATATTTATTAACTCCCAATTATATGTTACACCAAACGTGTACATATCACATATAGAAAATAAATAATAAATTTATTCTCTCACATTATAAATTATTTATATTAATTTATTTACATATAGCAAATATAACTTACTATATTTACTATATTACGTAAAAATACACATTACCTCATACAAATCCATACATATAATGTAATATTATTATTAAAATATATAATATTCTCTCTTTATTAAAATAATTTAATGCTATAATTTATTTTAATATCCTTTATTTAATGTATAAATTAATTTTTGTATACTTAAACTAATTATTTTCTTTTTCCTTCTATAAATTATTTTCAACAATTTAACTGTAATAAATATAATAATATATTCACTACATTAAAAACATGCATATATTACACTCAATAATGTAATATATGATTTCTTCAATAAAATGGTGGTTATACACTAAGTTTATTTAATGCCACCAATTTACCACATTAAAATAATGTAATATTATAAATTATTTTACCCCACTCATCTAATTTCCTTAAATAAATTGCTCCTACAATTTATTTAGATATAATAAATATATATAATACTAATATATTTATTACACACAACATCACATAATTCTTAGCACATATTTACTTATGCAATACAATAACACACAACATATCATCTAATAAGATTTTTCTTTATTTAATTTTTATTTTAATATTTCTCAAAATTTTGGGTTGTCACAACTAGGGGTCAATATTACTTTGTTGGTGTAATGCTCTACTTTCTGGAATAATTCACTGCCATTTTTTAGCCTTTAAAATATCCTTGTTTATATTTCCTAGGATATTATTTGTTGCTCTTATTATCTTATCATGGTAGAATCTAGTTCCATTAATAGTGGCGGTACTACTGAAATAAATAAAGGACAGTTGAAGAAATCTTCATCTCAACTCTGCTTTGATTCTTAGCCCATTTAAATTGGATGGAAACAATTATCTAGCTTGGTCTTAAGCCTGCCGTATGTCAATTAAAGCTAACCGCATGCAGCACTTCATCAATGGTACCACTACCATGCCTACACAAGTAGGTGTAGCCCAATAAGAATGGAAATCTGACAACTCCATGGTGAAAACAAGGATTTTTAATTCAATGAAACCAAGTATGAGGAGTAGTTACATGTTCTTAGACACGACATATGAGCCTTGGGAGGCTATCTCTCAAACTTTTTCTGTTTCTGGTGATATGTCTAAGGCATTTGACATCCGTAAACGAATTCGTGAGTTGGGTTAAAGGGAGAAGTCTGTGGAACAATATTTTACAAAAATTAATGCACTTTGGCAGGAGCTTGATCATTACCGGGGTTTTTCAGCCAAATGTCTGGAAGATGCAACAGCGTATCAAAAGTTTGTTAGTGAAGATAGAGTTTTGGATTTCTTGACTTGGTTGAATATCGAATTTGATCAAGTCCGAGCAAAGTTACTTGGACATACACCGTTTCCATATCTGCGAGAGGCTCATGCTAGAGTCCAACAAGAGGAAAATAGGCGTCATGTGATGGTTCTAAATCCTGTTGGTTGATCAGTCATGGTTACTTCGTATCTGAAGTCTAGCTCCACCATTCAGTCCCCTGTTGAGAAAGAATCTCGTGAATGTGATTATTGTGGGGGAAAGAACCATACCAGGGATCGTTGTTTCAAGCTTCATGGACGTCCTAAAGGGTGAGGGGGTCGGTTTGGTAGTGGTCGTGGACGTGGATCTCAGGCCTATGTGACTACTATAACACCTTCTGTTGATACATCCAGTGCTTCAGACACTACTACTACACTCACTTCTGAGGAAATCTCAACTTTTCAAAAATTTTATTCCAAATCTACTTCTTCTCATTATGCCCAGTCAGGTATACATTCTTGTACTTTTTAATGTTTCATCAACTTGCCCTAGTTAGATCATTGATACAGGTGCTTCTGAGAATATAACCGGATCCTCCACCCTCTTTACTTCCTACACGCCTTGTTCTGCAAAAGATAAGGTTCGCGTAGCTGATGGTTCCCTCTCTTCTATCTCTGGGAGAGGCTCTGTAGTTTGTACTCCTTCATTGACATTATCATCTTTTCTCTATATTCCTTCATTTACTGCAAATTTATTATCTATTCAACGTCTTTCTGAATTCTTACACTGTTCTGTAACCTTTTTCCCATCTCATTGTGTTTTTTAGGACTTGGTGACGGGGTAAAAGATTGACAGTGGTAGTGCAGTTGGTGGTCTTTATTATTTAGCTGGTCCATCGTCTAACATGGTCTCTACTCAAACTCTTTACTTTACTTTTGACTTTAGCCTGACTTCTCTCCATCAATGGCATCGACGTTTGGGACATCCCTCCTTTTCTATATTAGAGTCTTTCTTTCCATCTTTAGTTAAACAATGTAATAAAACTCAATTTTTGTGTGAAACATGTGAATTGGAAAAACACAAGCGTTCTGTTTATGCTGCTATTAACAGTCGACATTCTGAATCTTTTGCTATTATACATACTGATGTGTGGGGACCCTCTCGGGTTGTTTCCCGTTCTGGTTATAGATGATTTGTTAGCTTTATTGATTGTCATTCTCGTTTCGCTTAGATTTATCTTCTTCGTTCCAAAAATGATGTGTTTGGTTGTTTTCAGGAATTTCATAAAATGATTCAAACCCAATTTGAAGCTAAAGTCAAAATTCTCCATAGTGATAATGGTCGTGAATATAGTAATAATAATGATTTTGCATCTTATCTTTCTTAGCATGACATCATTCTTTAAACGTCTTGTGTCAAAACTCTAGAACAAAATGGAGTAGCAGAAAGGAAAAAATGACACTTACTAAAGGTAGCCCGCACTCTTATGTTCACTATGAAAACTCCTAAATTTCTATGGGGAGATGCGGTTCTGACTGCTGCATTTCTTATAAACAGCATTCCTTCTAGGATTCTTGGGAACAAAAGTCCCATCTTTTTTCTCCAACACACAACTAGTTCTTCTCCTTTGCCTCTAGTTTTTGGTTGTTTGTGCTATGTTAATTATAAATCTCTCACTCGGGGAAAATTGCCTCTAGTCTTAGGTGTCCTTTCAATGGTTATTCTCTAATCCAAAAAGGTTATAAATGTTATCATCCACCTTCTAACAAAGTATTTGTCACTCGGGATGTAACTTTTTTGGGAATTAGAATCTTTTTATTCTTCTTCACCTTCTCCTCAAGGGGAGGATGTTATTGATGAGGAGAAGCTTCCTCTTAAGGCTGGTATTACAAGTTCTATTATACCAACTTCTCTTGTTCTTGTTGTTTCTGATAATTCTACAAAAAGTGAGTTACAATTACAAGAGTCATGTCTAGACAGAATGAGCTTGAGCCTCAACCTGAGTTGAGGACCTATGTTCGATGAGGCAACAATAAGGTCACCGTTTCTGCACCACTACACCAATCTTGCTCTAAACCTAGTCTTGATAATGTTAATGGTGAGAATCATAATCCTACTTGTTCTTGTGATTATACTGACATTCCTATTGCTCTTAAAAAAAGGGTTAGATCTTGTACTCAATATCTTATTTCTAATTTCTTAGCCTATATTAAATTATCTACATTCTACCACTGCTTTGTTTCTTCCTTGTCTTCAATATATATTCCTCATGTGGGGAGAGAAACATTTAGTGATGAGAATTAGAAACAGGATATGATTGAGGAGATGAATGCCCTGAAAAAGAATGATACTTGGGAACTAGTTACTCTTCCCAACGGAAAAAAACTAGTTGATTGCAAATGGGTATATAAAGTCAAACAGAAGCCAGATGGGACAGTTGAGACACTCAAAGTTAGGCTAGTTGCAAAAGGGTATAATCAAACCCATGGAATTGATTATCATGAGACATTTGCTCCTGTGGAGAAGATGAACTCTGTTCATACCATAATCTCATGTGCCACAAATTTCGACAGGGATATTCAACAATTGGATGTGAAAAATGCATTCCTTCATACTGACTTGGAAGAGGAAGTATACATAGAAATACCCTCTGTATTTGCTTCATTTGTCACCAGGGGTAAGTTTTGTAAATTGCGAAAGACTTTATATGACTTGAAGTAATCTCCTAGAGCTTGGTTTGGTAGATTCTACAAAGCAATGATAAGATTTGGGTACAAGCAGAGTCGAGCAGATCATACTCTATTTGTAAAACAGATAAAAGGTATGACTACCATTCTTATTGTATATGTTGATGACATTGTGGTGACAGGGGATAATAGAGAATAGATAGTTAATCTCAAAGCAAGTCTGGCCAAAGAGTTTGAGACCAAAGATCTTGGTCCTTTGAAATATTTTCTTGGTATTGAAGTTGCAAGATCTTCCAGTGAGATTTTTCTGTATCAAAGGAAGTATGTCCTTGATCTTTTAACAGAAACTTGCATGTTGGGATGTAAGCCTGCTGATTCTCCTATTGAAGTTAATCATCATCTAGTAGGTAGCACAGGACCTACGGTTGATAGAGAAAGATATCAACGTTTGGTGGAATGATTGATATATCTTTCTCACACTAGACCTGATATATCTTATGTTATGGGAATAGTGAGTCAGTATATGCATGATCCTCGATAGTGTCACATGGAAACTGTTTACATAATTCTGAGGTATCTCAAGTCTGCTCCTGGAAAAGATTTATTGTTTGCACCACATGGTCATATGAGAGTTGAAACTTTTTTCGACTCAGATTGGGCTGGATCTATAGAGGATCGTCGTTTTAGATCAAGTTATTGTTCATTTGTTGGAAGTAATCTTGTTACTTGGCATAGTAAGAAACAGTTTATGGTAGCTAGATCTAGTCCTGAGGCTGAATATTGAGCTATTGCCTTGGGTATATGTGAACTAATGTGGCTTCAAATCTTTCTAGAAGATTTGGGTGTCACAACTAAAAGGCCTATACAATTATTTTGTGATAATAAGGCAGCCATTAGTATTGCAAACGACCCGGTACAACACGATAGAACGAAGCACATTGAGATTCACAGACACTTCATCAAAGAAAAGTTAACTAGTAGTCTTATTTGCTTACCTTTTGTCAAAACAGAACATCAATTTGCTGATATTTTGACTGTCTTAGTAGTAAGATGTTTCATCCACTATAATTCAAGTTGGGTATGCGAGACATCTATACACCAATTTAAGGGGTAGTGTTAGAAGATATGCTAGAACATACCATAATTATAGATTCCATAATCAGTGTGTACCCATTACTGCAATTTAGAAATTACCATAAATATAATTAGGATACTTGCGTATATATATCAATCCATGTAATAGAGAATCAATTCAATTTGAATGAGAAAAAACCTGTTCTCAGTTTCAACAGTTTCAACAATTTGATTAAATAATACATGATTTATATTTACTAATACAATAAATTACAAATTTACAAACCTAATTTTGTTTTCTTTTTTCTCTTCTTCCCCATTTTCATCATCTTCCCCATTACCATGGAACTCACCAAAAATTTCAAAATTCGAAATATCCAAATCATTCATCCTCTTCCCTTGTAACCATTGATGAAGCTTAAAAATCTCAAACTAAAACCCCAATTCGTTCATATCTTCAAAATTTTGCCTAATCTCAAACTTACTTCATTTTCTCTCTCTAAGAGGAAGAACCAAAAACCCAAACCCAGAATTTCAAAAGTCTCATGAGCAGTAACTATCATGAGCAAAGGAAGAATCAAAAATCCAAACCCAGATCTTCATCTTCATCCCAAAATTTAGATCTGCCATGGAAGATGAGCGTCGGAGGTTGGGCGATACCGAAGCCTAAATTTGCCTCGTGTTTTGGAGTTGACGATGTGAATCTGTATGAACCTTCCATGGACGTAGGTCATTTGTAACACGATAATTTAACCAAGAAGTAGGTCATTTGTAACACGATAATTTAATACGAATACGATAAGTAATTAGAAGGTGCTGATTATACACATTTATCGATCAAATCATAGAAAGAGTTAACATGCATGTTTAACAAGAAATTTAAGTATATTGCAAAATGTATTATAAATAGATCGACATGTTTGATACAACTAAGTGTTTAATTTATACTCTCTCCCGCTCTGTTCTACAATGCCTTATTTTCTAGTTAATTTAGTTTAGCTTCTTAATAGAAGCAGTTGTTGCAATTCTGACAATTAATCACTTTCCAACACCAAATATTTTGGTTCATGCAATTAATTAAGTTGACCATTCTTGTAATTCTTGACGCTTCTTGATATCACAAATGAACTGGCTGGAAAATCTTATAAAAAATTAAAAAAAAAAAATTACTTGTAAAGATCAGTCAAGAAAACCTTACTTTATTAGTTTCATAAACTTACGAAAAAAAAAAAAACAAGGTTCCACATAGGCCAGGAAAAGAAAATATTGTGAAGATGAAGAAATTATGAAGGGTAGCTTAATTAGTCCCAAATCGAAGTCCAAGTAGTACTATTCTTAAGCTCCATTCAGATTAGGACTGATCATTCGGTTATAACCGAACCGAATAGGCTATTCGGTTATAACCGAATACCGAAATATTCATATTTTCAATATCCGAACTAATAATCGAATTTTGGTAATAACTGAATACCGAATTACCGAATTGTAAATTCGGTATTTCGGGTAATAATCGAACACTACTATCAAAATTCAAAAATAACACCCAAAAATGAGAGAGAAGACCCAAGCATGCGGAAAGCTCTATGTTTCTCCCCACTCATCCTTCTTTTCCTCTATAATTCCCAAAACCGATCCTCTCCCCTAAAAATTCTCTCTATTTCACCAAACCAGTATAATCAATTGTAAGAGCAAAAGAACAAGAACCAAAAGAGAAGAAGTAGGCATGGTGGGTGGGTTCAGCACCGTGGCTGGTGCTGCAGTGGTAGCTGCCCTAACGATTATAATAACGGTGGTGAATGGGATCCTAACCTTGCTAACCCTTGCACATGGTTCCATGTCACGTGACTCACGTCTATGGCTCTGTCCCTCTTATTGGCTATTGGGATTCCTCCAAAGTTCTATGAACTCTTCAAGCACTTCTCCCCATTTTAATTCACTACTCAGTCTAATCACTTCATTTCGGTTATTCGGTTTAACTGAATAACAAAAAACCAAAATCAATCCCGAACCCGAAAAGCGGATAATAAAACGGTTATAACCGAATTACAGAAAATAACCGAATAACCGAAATAATTCGATTAAAAAACTTCAATTATGTTCGATTATTCGATTTTACTCGTTTTTTGCTCGGTCCTAATTCAGATCCTTGAGTAGAATATAAATGAATCCAGGTGTCCAACATGGAACAAACAACTGAAAAATAAAGTGTTTATAATCAAAAAAATTAGCTAATTAATGTTTGCCTCCAGATGACCAACTTACTTACCTTGAGACAAACATGAGTTATTTTTCACTTGTTCCATGTGGGACACCTGGAATTGTCCCACATGGAATTTTTCACTGTTCCATGTGGGACACCTGGAGGGAGGCCAACACCGTTTGTTGAGAGTTTCATTTATATGATCTGAATGGAGCTTAAGAATAGTACTCCCTCCGTCTCAAAATAATTGCTCAGTTTTGATTTTTTTTTTAGTTAAATTGACTATTTTTTAAAACTACCATTTTTGCCAAAATATAGGTGAAGAGGTTATAACAAAAAATATATATATACAATTTACTACTAATACTAATTTTTATAATGTTAAAAATATATTTATACATGTTTAATTATTAATTTTAAAAATAGTCAATTTGACAAAAAAAATCAAAATTGAGCAATTATTTTGAGACGGAGGAAGTACTAGTTATGTGGGACTAATTAAGCTACTACCCTTCATAATTTCTTATTCTTCACAAGATTTTATTTTCCTGGGCTATGTATGTGGAACCTTGTTTTTTTTTTTTTTTTGTAAGTTTATGAAACTAATAAAGTAAGGTTTTCTTGAATGATCTTTACAAGTAAATTTTATTTTTATTTTTATTTTTTATAAGAATTGTTATTATTACAACTCAATTCTTGGGATGCTTTTCAATTAATGACTTCAAGAATTACGTGATATTGTACATTTGTTGTTTATTAATTCATTACATAATTTCTTAAATGCCACAAGACAAAATACAACAAGATATATTCCACAATATTCTACAACACAAACTGCCTAAATTATATCATTTATAAATTCAATTTTTTTTATTTAAGGTAAATCATAATGGCGTACTATATTAGTAACATAGAAATTTTTGAAATATATACACTCCCTCCGCAAAATAATCCCCTTTTTATTGATGATACTATTCCACTCGTCATATCTAAGTTCATACTCTATTCATGCCAGAGAAATCATGTGGAAATGATATACTTTCAATGTGAAAAATATTTCATTCCTTTTTTTCTATGATTTAGTGAATCAAGAAATGTAACTAGGCTTGAAAACATGGCGGGTGTGGTCTAAGTATACACCATTTTATCATTCGTACTTCGATATTTAAACGCTCTTATCCCGCTATCTAAAGTACCATTAAGCAACCACGATGGATCCTATTTCGATTTCCGGTCATTTTTTTTACCGGAAAATGGCCACGTGTCACAATTTAATATTTAAATATAGTTGACCGTATAAATACCGTGGTTGACTTAATTAGTTGTAGAAATACATGTTAAATACACCTTGGCTGTATATTAGTAGTAGTTGACTTATTTAAATAGCAACTAATTAATTAAATAATATAACAATAACCCAATTTGGAGAAATACGTAAGAACTAAACAAAATTAAGTAATACAACACCAAAATATTGCAGATCAAATAATAAAATAAAAAACAAATCAAAACCAATATCAGTACAATCCAATCCAACTTAGAATAATAAACTAAATAAAAAATAAAAAGGCTAAAACCCAATTTGGGGAAGACGGGGACTGAAAATAAAAGTTATAGATTTCGACCAAATTAGATTTGTAGGGAGCTGAATCCATTTCTTCTCCATACTTGCAGATCTCCAATGACGATGACTTCTCAAAATCTTCTCCTACCTTTCCGAAATCTTCTCGCGTCTTCCTTTCGTCGCGACAACATTGACTCGGACGGCTTTCTGGTGTTCGTCGTAGATCCGGTCTCCTTCTGGCTAGTTCCTTGCTCCACTGTGGACACCCAAAGAACCTTCTTCCTAGATTACTCTTAGTCCAAATATCTTCATTCGAGCTCTATACCCACAATAACACATTGGAGACTCACCCATCGGTTCAAGAGGCTCGCCAAACTCCAGTTCATCTTCCATACTAGTAAATTCTATTTTCAGTAAGGGATTTTTTGGGGCCAGATGAATGAAACCCTAGCTCGCTTGTTTTCGTTAAAGCAAACCAGTCGATCGATACGACTTTTTTGGGGGATCTGAGTAGCAACAGAAAGCACAATCAAATACTTACTTCATCCAAGACTTGACCAACTCCGAAGAAGCAAATATAGTTGATTCAGACCTCCTTCGCGAGCAATTTGTTCTTCAGCTAGAGCTAGGGCTTTTTTCGTTCTTCAGACAGAGCTGGACCAACTTCGATCGATCTTGATTTTCGAGGGCTTGTAATGAGTTTGATATAATAAATGTAATAATATAATTTTTATTCCTATTTTACCCTTTAGTGTATAAGTAATGTTTAATGTTAAAATAAAAAAAGGTTATTTTTTGCCACATAAGCTGCCTCATGCCCCACCGAAATAGCCACATCAGCAATTGCTGACGTGGCAGCCTCAGTTGGCTCAAATTGAAAAAAAATCAAAAGTTTAATCATCTAATTGAAAAAAAAGGTGAATCGCGAAAATAGAATATGTCAGATAGTTGAGGATAGTGATTCGTAATTAAGCCTTATAAATATTAAGAATATATTTGTGTTTTATATGTACCCTTCAAAATACTAAATTGTTAGACATTATTTTTCTAATTATGTACAATTTTCATAATAAAAAAAATTCTTTTTAAAGTTCAATATTATAAATCGGGGATATAACCTCGATGGACTTGTCGAGATTGAGATTAAAAATAAATAAATAAATAAACACTCGTTGGTCGACTATGGGTCTGTCAACCATAAGCTTATTTTTTGTAGTGCATAATTAACTTTTACGTGTAACGCCAAGTCAAATAAAAGAATACCAGTCTCATGCAACTATTGGTGGGAAGCTTACAACAAAAATAAATAAAAATAAACGATTGTAAAATCTATCCACGTACAAACTACCTTCCCTTGAAAAACAAAAGTCAATAATCTATATTTGCAAATATTAAAGATTTGTCTTTTTTCTATATCTATTACTATCAATACCTATATATAAAGGGACGTAAGGCGATCTTTTCAATTACAGAACTCAGCTGTCAATTGGAAAATTCACTGAGTCAATTCTTAATTAATTAAGAGTTAACTCGGTTATTTCTCCTCTCTCATACATTGCCTCTCCCCCTTCCCCGCTCTTCTGTCTCCTCAATTAACCCTCATTCGATTCCTTTCCGCTTTATTTTTTTTCTTCGAATTTCCAATTCTTTCCGTCCTTTGGCTTCAATCCTCTTCAAAACTGCAATTCCAGTTGCCTTTTCACTTCCACTTCTTCCTCTTCCTCTACTTTCCTCCGTCTTCTCAATTATCTCATCTTCTTATATTCCCTCTTTCTAAACCTAACCCTTCCCCTTCACTTCACTCTTCCTTTCAGGGCATCTCTCTGAAACTCACCTGCCAATCCCTTTCTTTCTCCGCCACCCCCGTTGTCGCCTTTAAACCCTTCACCGTCGTCACTGCCACCAAGAAAGACGTCGCCGTCTTCAAGGGCACCTCCAATGTCGAAGGCGTTGTTACCCTCACCCAAGATGACAACGGTCTCTCTCTATCTCCCACTCTTTTATTGCTTATATATACTCCATCCATCCCACAAAAAAAGTCTCATTGCAAATTTGCTAATGTTAAGTTGTTAATTTTCTAATACAGCAAAAATTGGTAAATGGGACTTTTTTTTGGGACAGAGGTAATAGAATTCATGTACATGTATTTATATTTTCTCAGTATAATGTGAGATTTGTTTGGGGTTTTCTTTTAGAGGTCCAACAACAGTGAACTTACTCCTGTGACCTCATGGGTTTCACTTAGTAAGTAAACTTGGTGTGAAGTTGTTGATTATTGTTATATTTTTGAAAATTATGTGATTCTAAAATTTTTATAATTATTTTGGTTGTTGTGTAGCACGAATTTGGTGATACCTCAAATGGGTGTATCTCAACAGGTTGAATTTGATTGTGTTTTTATGAGTTTTAATTGGTTGAAGTTTTGGTTTTAGCTGTGTGTTTTGATTGGTGATTTATTATATTAGATTTTATTGTTTGCTGGTGTTATGTTGTGAATTTTGGTACAATTGCATTATTACAGGACCACATTTTAATCCTAATGGTTTGACACATTTTGAGATCTGTTTTGTAGTTTTTCAATTGTCAATTCACATATAAGGTATGATTTTGAACAATATTTATGTTCTAAGAAACATATTATAATTAAGTTCGAATTTGAAAGCTAAGGTTTTGAATTGAGTTGAGTTTGAACAGGTGAGAAGAAGTTGTCGAAGGTGATTTTACCGGACAAGTGGAAAGACATATGGTTTTAATTTTCTTTTCATTTCAGGAAATGTTTGGGAAAGGAAGGAAAAAATTGAGCCAAAACAAGAGCATTAGAAGAATGCCATGTCAGTTAGCTTCCTTTCAATACTCCTTCGTGCTGCGATATTTCTTGAGACAACAATTTGGGTATGTTTTGCTACTTTTAATTGGTTCTTTTGCTTCTCACCTCTTCTTCTATTTGGGTGGAGCAAATAGAAACCAAACAGGGGATCTGTTTTGAGTATGTTTTGCTACTCTTAATTGGTTCCTTTACTTCTCACCTCTTCTCTTCTGCTGATACGGTATGTAACAATTATATCTCTGTTTTAATTTGTATGTATCTATATGTGTCTGTGTGGATCTGACTAATGGATGTACTATTTTTGCAGATTTTTTTTTGGGTATTATTATTATGACATTTACATTATTTCTGGAGGACTATTACAGAACTCAACTATATTCAGCAGCTATTGTGAAAAATAGTGCTTCTTAATGTATGTTCAATTAAAAACTTACTAGATTAGTATTTATTGTTTAATCAGTGTCATATCAAATATGTTTCTATTTTTTTTCCATTTGTTTTTATTCTTCAACCAAAGACTGGGTGTAGCAGTAGTGAAGCATTTGTGGTGATTTATGTTGAGGCCTTGAATTGAATTGGATTCATTTGTTTATGTAATCTCAAGTCATCAGGTTCCTCACAACATTTACTACAGTGTAATCTCTTTTTCCATCTAAATTTTGTTTGTTCTGGTGGCATTTTTTTAAGATTAATATTTTGAAGATGCTCTTCATTAAGCATGGACACTATGGAACTTTGACTTTGTCTTTGCCTTTGGGAATGGATTGGAGTCCTCTGCCTCAGAAATGGGTAATTACATCTTTTAATTTTTTTATTTTGAATGAATTTGAATATAATATTGGAATTGACTCAACTATTTCAACCCGGTCCAAGGTATGAATTCTGAGCCACTTAAATAAAGAAACCAACACATACCAAGTAGCCATTTTAGAATTGGAAGACAACCCAAAGAATTGATTTTCCATCCTAAGCCATGGCAAAAAGACTGCACTAACTATAAACTCTGAGCCATTTTAATAAAGAATTCAGCAAGTATCAAGTCGTCAGTTCAGAATTAGAAATAAACCAAAGCATACATGATTGATTTCCATCCTAAGCTATGATAATAAGCTGAATTTATGAAAGGGGATCAGGCATTTATGCTATATAGGAAGCAAAAAGAAAGGAAAAAAGAAAACTGGAAAATGGAAAATGACTTAGTGCTATTCCTTCAGACAAGAAAAGAAAAAAGGGTTGTAAATTGTACTGACAATGCTTTTTTGTCTTATCAAATATTTTACCTTTTGTGCTTTTAGATATCATTTTCCTATAATGACGTATGTTTCTTTGCTTTTCATTTTTCTGAAATTGATATAGCATCATTATATGCAAGATGAAAGAGATTTATGCTACATTTCGATTGTGGGAATTAAGATGGGAATTAAATGAATCTTTTTCATTCCCACAAAATTTGTGAATTTTATTATTTGATAAATGGTATGTAATGACTCATTTTAGCTAGGTCTAGAATGAATCATTTCACTTACTATTTCATTCCATTCTCCATGGTATTTGTTTCATGTTTCATTTGTTATGCTTTAATGAATGTATTTTTTGTTAGATATATTTAGGTTTAGGTTATTCAATTTATTATTCAAGCTAGCCCGTGAAATAAACTAGCCCGTGCATTGCACGGGCTATCAACTAGTATATAAATTAAGATACAAAATGAGAAAAATCGTTAGTTTGATCATCCTTTTGGGGCTGAAATTAATTTTTTCCGTCGCTATAAATTTTCTCTGGCGAAAATTAATTGACTCATCTTGTTTATACGTTACAATTCTCATTTGTAACCTTAAAACTGCCATAATTTAACTCAGATAAGTTATAACCGAAAGAAAAATTTATGATTGCATATAACTTAAAGAAAATGTAAAAGAGAACATTGAGGAAAGAATCAAAGTTAACTTGTAAAATTACTGAATTCTTAGCATTCTTCTATTTTTGAAACATTATATTATCATTATTTTATTAAAATTTAGCTTGATATAGCTCAATGCTTTTGTTACCAATATGTAGTCACTTCTCTTACAATGTGAATAGTATGTGATTTAATAACTTGAAGAGGAGTTCTTAATTTTTTGATGGGAGGTATATATATATATATATACGCTCAGGATCTTAAGCTCACCATTTATCCAACATACGCTCACCCCCTTTAGCGACGGACCGGACGACGGTTCGGTCCGTCGCTATATATACAACCGTCGTCTATATGTTGTCCGTCGCTAAAAGCTAAGATGACGGTTGTATATATAGCGACGGACCGAACCATCGCCCGGTCCGTTGCTAAAGGAGGGTGAGCAAGGTATGTTGGATAAAGAGTAAACTTAAGATCCGGACCGTATATATATATATATAACTCATGATTTTTTGTGTTTTTTCTTTTCTCTTTTGAATATTGCTTATGCATCTTTAATTAAAATTGGGTGATGAACACAACTTTGAATTGAATGGTGTTGGATGCTTATACACATTGGTTAAAATTAGGGATATCAAATTTATAATTGTTAATTTATCATGTCTAAAGATAAAAAAGGGGTATGAAAATATCAAGTGGGTTGGTAATGTTTGTTTTTGGTTTTTTTTTTCTTTCTCGGGGACTAGTATTGTTTTTTTTTTTTTTTTGTATATATAATTTTGTCTTTTTCATTCCCGGTTCCTACTTTTTCTCTTTGTTTGGAATAATTTTATATGCACAAACTATATACAAAAAGCTGTATATAAATGATAGAACTCGTATAATGCATACATCAAAAAGTTATGTACAAATGGTAGGGTTCATGTAATGCATAACTAACTTATATTTTTAATTTAAGGCTAAACATGCAACAAAAATACATATTTAACATTTACAAAATTTACATATAAGATTTTTTTTTTTTGTAGAACAGATGAAGTATCAATTAACCTTAGTTTCACAATATAATGTGACTTTTAAATTGTGTTAAGTTTGAATTATTTGTTCTATAAAATTATATATGATGATTAAACTCATGGGAAGTTTAGCATTTTAATAAAAACACATTGAACTTTGTTAAGCAATATTTATTATTTCCCTTATACTTCCCATAATTTTTTTTGAAATTAAAGTCATGTTCTTATAGATTACAGGATTAAACAAATTTGGTGATAGTGGATGTAGAAAAAAAAATAATAATATTTATACAAAAAATATAATAATTTTATGTCATTGATCAATATGTAACTATTTATTATTTGAATGAGATAAATAGGTATATTAAATTTTATTTCATTATGTGTTCATATTTATTACTCACTATATAATTGTAACGGACAGTGATTTATGTAATATATTTTTAAGAAAATTTATTGTCATCAATCGAATCACTTTTTTCGAAAAATATAAGAAAAAGAAAAAGAATGTGAACGAGGATTGAATTGACGATAAAATAGAATCTTGGATCGATTTGATTAATGATGAAGAAAGAGAAATTCTTGATTCAGTTCTCCACTTTAATAATAGAAAAAAATTGATTCAAATTCTATTAGTTTTGACTCACTGTGATCATTTATCAAAGAATGACCGGTCCTAAAAGGCCTACCAAGCCAACAATTTTTCTTATTTTGTCTCTATATATATTAGTACTAGCTCTTTACCTGTCCAAAGACAAGACAAGAATTTGGTGAATATCGTAAAATTAATATAATTTTAATTTTATGTCATATTCAATATGTAATCGTTTATTATTTAAGTTTGATAAATAGAATACTTAATCGTAACCGATAATATTCTATGTAGTAATTTTTGTTGGTGGGAAATCTATTGCCTCTTTGTTATAAAATTATAATATATATGGATGTCTAGATTCATTCCTCTCATCTTTATTATCATGTCCTTTAAGCTTTATAACTTCCATGTCCTTTAAGTTTTGAAACTCCCATGTCTTTTAAGTGTTGATTATGATCTTTTAAGTTTTGTAACCTCCAAGTGTTTATGTACATGTGCCTATAAATATGAGTATGAGATACACACAAAAGACTATAACTTATATGAAATAAGAAGGTTTTCTCTCTTCCTCTAATCATCATTGTTTTTAATATTTAGTATATTTTATAACACGTTATCAACTACGAATTGCTCCTCACTTTTGTCTCGAAGATAATCATATTCGATTTGAAATAATAGGTATTTTTATTTACTATATATATATATATATATATATATGGACATGACTTTGAATTCATGGAAAACTTGATATTCACTACACCAGTAAAGAGACATTTTCGTTATCCCAAGAATCTACAAGACTTATCCTATAACCATCAGGCATTTATTTTGTTTTAAGTATTTAACATATATTCCATATATATAGAGGATCTCCGACGGACCATATTTGACGGACCATTTGACGGGCTTTTAAAAAAAACGCGGGTCAATTTGGTCAGGGTGAGTTATGAAAAATGGGTCAACCATATTAATCAAAAAATACACGGGTTGTCCGATTTTGATGTATTTGATATATTTTGATATATTTGATTTCATAATATATCAAAATATCACAATTTTGATATATTTGATTTCACAATATATCAAAATATATCAGTATATTGTGATATTTTGATATATTGTGAAATCAAATATATCTATATATCAATATATTTTGATATATATTGATATATTTTGAAATCAAATATATCAATATATATCAAAATGTATCAATATATCACTTATAATATCAAATATATCAATATTGTATCAAATATATCAATATATATCAAATATATCAATATTATCACTTATAATAATAATATATAATAATAATAATAATAATAATAATAATAATAATAATAATAATATAATATAATATAATATAATATAATATAATATAATAATAATAATAATAATAATAATAATAATAATAATAATAATAGTTTAGTCTAAATTATAGTATCTACGCCAAATTATGGCATATACGCCAAATTATGGTATATATCAAAATATATTAATATATTTGATTTCACAATATATCAAAATATCACAATATATTGATATATATTGATATATTTTGATATATTATGAAATCAAATATATCAAAATTGTGATATTTTGATATATTGTGAAATCAAATATATCAAATATATCAAAATTGGACTACCCGCGTGTTTTATTGATTCGCTTTATTGGTTCTCTGTTAGTGGGACCCATAAGTTGGCCAGACCATTCCTTTTTTTTAAGTTCGTTCATAAGGGCCGCTTATAGAGTCTGCCTAAGAACCGGACTCATTCCACATATATATATATATATATATATATATATATATATATATATATATATATATATATATACTAATGGTGGCTGCTGTCACATGAATAGTGGATCCAATTTGACCCACCCGTCATGCATATTATTATTATGTTCATATAATATACTACTACTACTATTTGGTACATTGTCTGTGGGACAGTACTGGGAGGTGTAATTACCCAACGCCAGACCCGGATCAGGCGCCCCACTAGTGTCCCAAAATTTAAAGACCACATTTGATTTGCTTCATAAAATTCAGTACTTGCGTCCCCTGTACTTTATTTCCCTGCTAGTTTTATAGCTAGGTTTATACATGTAATATACATAATGCATAACATACTGCATGCTATTCCATTCATAATCTATATCGAAAATATATTCACATAATAAATATATATCAAATAAAAGTACTGTTTTAGTTTAGATGATGATTACAATCTATTGTTGCTGGTCAGCAACTTTGCCAATATCATATCAATAGGATGATTATTCAACTATTGGGTCTATTTAAATACTATAACACAGACACACAAATATTGCTCTCTCATTTCCGTTATTCATCATCATTCTTTATATTGTATAACTAAATATATATTGTATGTTTATATAATTTTTATAACCAGATGTTAATGCACATGTGGATAGTTAGAATAAACTAAATTTTTAATAACTTTTGATATTTTTTTATGAAGTTACAATGATAAATATTGCTAAACTTGAGTTCCTGGCACTTGATATTACGGGTAAGAATTATTTGTTATGGATCCTTGATGCCGAAATTCATCATGATGCCACGGGTCTTGGAGACACCATTAAAGATGGTAATGAAACATCTAGCCAAAACAAGGCAAAGGCCAGTGATTTTCTTACGCCATCATCTTCATGAGGAGTTGAAATTAGAGTATATCACAATGAAAGATCCTCTCATTCTTTGAAAAATTTGAAAGAAAGATATGATCATCAAAAGACAGTTATTATTCCAAAAGCTCGCTATGATTGGATACATTTACGATTGCAGAATTTAAATCAGTAAGTGAATACAATTATGCAATGTTTAAAATCAGTTCTAAATTAAAATTATATGGAGATAATATCACTGATGGAGATATGTTAGAAAAAACATTCTCTACTTTCATGCCTCGAATGTGCTCCTGCAGCAGCAATATAAAGAACAAGGTTTTAAGAAATATTTTGAACTGGTTTTATGTCTCCTTGTGGCTGAACAAAATAATGAACTTTTAATGAAAAATCATGAATCACGACCAACTGGTTCAGCTCCATTCCCTGAAGTGAATGTTATGAGATATAACAATAATTATGGTCGTGGTCGTGGTCGTGGTCGTAATAGAGGTCATGGACGTGGTCATGGGCGAGAACAGTTTAATTACCGCAACCATGATACCAAACCTTCCAAGAATGAGGAGAAACAAGAAAGGGGGAAGAATATAAATAACAAAGATACCAAGAAGGAAGAAAATATATGTTATCAGTGTGGAATGAAAGGACATTGGTCTCGTACCTGTCGTACAACCAAACATCTTGTTGATTTATATCAGTCCTCATTGAAAGGAAAAGAGAAGAACATAAAAATAATTTTTCTCATCCACATCAAGATAATGATGATATTTATTTTGATCCTTTGGATATGACACACCTTGACGTTGCAGATTTCTTTGAGCAAAATAATGAGCATGTTAATAATTCTTGTAATGAAAATAATTAGTTCAAAATTATGTTAATCCTTTTTAAGTGTATTTATTTTATGCATTTTGTTTTCTTCATTTCATGTTGATTTATTTAATGTAATGGATTGTGTTATTAATATTATGTTTTATTATGAACGTATTATATATTTATTCCTTTTTGTGAAGAAAATATAGATTTGTGTCATGCTATAAATGAGCCTAATATCAGTGGTGGAGATATATGCTTAGCAGATAGTGCAACGACACATACCATTATCAGACATAAGCAATATTTTTCAAATCTAAGAATGATGAAAGCAAAAGTGAATATAATATCAAGTTCAGCAGACTTGATTGAAGGCTCTGGAAGAGCCAATATAATGCTTCCTAGTGGAACAAAATTTATTATTGATAATGCCTTGTTTTCCACTAAATCAAGGAGGAATCTGCTAAGTTTTAAAGATATACGACTTAACGAGTACCATATTGAAACAACCAATGACAATGGTATAGAATATATTTACATCGTATCAAATGTCTACTAGAAAAAAATATATTGAAAAAATTACTTGTTTTATCTTCAGGTTTGTACTATACAAGTATTAGTACAATTGAAGTCAATGCAATAATGAACCAGAAGTTCAATAAATCAAATAATTTTATTATTTGGCATGACCGATTGGGCCATCCTGGATCAATAATGATGCGAAGAATATTGAGAATTCACATGGTCATCCATTAAAGAACCAGAAGATTCTTCAATTTAAGGAATTCTCGTGTGCTGCTTGTTCTCGAGGCAAATTGGTCATTAGGCCATCACCAGTTAAAGTTGGGATTGAATCCCCTAGATTTCTAGAATGTATTCAAGGAGATATTTGTGGGCCTATTCACCCACCAAGTGGACCATTTAGATATTTTATGATTTTAATAGATGCATCTACAAGATGGTCACATGAGTGTTTATTATCAACTCGCAACCTGGCGTTTACGAGATTACTTGGTCAAATTATTAAATTACGAGCACAATTTTTGGATCATACAATCAAGACTATTCGTCTTGACAATGCTGGTGAATTCACATCCCAAACATTTAATGATTATTGTAAGACCCCAACTTTTATGAATAAAGATTTAATTTTCTTTATATATTATTTCGAAATAGTAAGGTGTTGATTTGATAAATATGAAAGTTATGGGTGAAATGTGCAAATATTTTTAAAATGAGCAAGTGGTTATAAAATATTCTGGTTGTCGGAGAATATTCGTTTGGTCGTGGAATATTCTTGTTGTCGGGGAATATTCGTACGACGGCGCAGCTATTTGTGGGCCCCACAACAGAATAACTGTCGGATATAGAAAGCGATAGAAATAACCTTTTTATAAAATAACGGTGTAGTTGTTACCGTTAGTACTGTTGAAATACCCGATGGTTAAAATACAGTGATACGCGGTGTTGCACAGTAGCACACGGTATTGCACAGTATTTCGAATTATTGAGTCTTACGTGAGAAGGCACTTACTCAATTATTGTTACAGTAATTACTGTTCAATATTTTATATTATTGACTCAATAATTGCTACGATGATAATTTATATTAATGACTCAATAATTGTTACATTGATATTTTATTGACTCAATAATTGCTGCGTTGCTATTTTATATGATTGATTCAATAATTGCTACCGTTGATATTTTATTATTGATTCAATAATTGTCATTGCACAGTATTTCACATTATCAACTCAATAATTCATATTATTTGAATAATATTATTAGATAGCATTATTGACAATGTCTAAGAAAGTTCTGTCTAGGAGGGGATATTTAATTGCGCGCCAGTAAGGAGAAGTCCTTATCGGAAGGCCCCCTCTTTCCTGGGAACGACCTGGTTGTCAATATTGTAATTCTGTAATATTATTTGTGAATAATTAATTATTAATTTATATGATAAGGAAATATTTATTTTGTGGATATAAAAGAAGGAATTAGTGCTGATGTGTTTTTTATCAGTATTTTGGTGTGGAAAATCATCCGTTTATGAATTTCGGATAATTTATGTTTGGAATTTGGAAAAACTTCATTCTACAAAGTTGTAGAGAATTAAATTTCATATGAAAAGACATAGAATTTGTATTTTTTCCGACAAAAGGGCTATTTATTATGAAATATTGAAGTTTCGAAAAATAAATATTTTTTTTTATGGGTGGGCCCCACTTTTGTTGAAAATTCTGATTTATTTGGAAAGCCGCCAGGCGGCGGAAAAATTTTAAAAATAATATTATTTTATTAATTTAGTCTCCTTTGGTATCCTAAGTTTTTCCTATAAATAGGGTGCTTAGGTTAAAATTGAAAATCACACCAGAATCAGAAGTTTTCTCTCTCTATAATATCGAGCGTATTTTTGTGAGTATTTAGATACTTTGAGTATTACTATTCAGTGCAAGTTTTCTTCGGTATTATATCCGATATTCCAGTCAGAGGTACTATTCTTTTGAGGTAATGGATGTTATTTTCTTTCGTAAATGATGTTATTCTTTTCAATATCTTTATACCAAAATATTGGCATAAATTTTATTATGAAATTCTTATTTTTTCCGTCGGGGTTACTATTCACGTATACGGCACTGTTCACGAAAAAACTAAATTTTCTTCTATTTGTCCAAATTGTTTGTTAAGATTTTTATCTTTGATTGTATCCAAGTTTTGAGCTCTATTCTTGAATTTTGCTCCACCAAAGTATTATTATGGAATATTTTTGAACTTGGATAAACTAAAATACGAATCCTTAATCTTATCCTTTATTTCACTGGATTCATTATTTATATTATTTTTCATCATCCTCAGTCCTAAGTGGTAATATAACTGAATATCTTTGGCCTGTAGAGCAAAGATGAATGATTACCTGGTGAATATCTTTGGCTGTAGTGCAAAGATGACAGGTGTTGAGATGAACATGACCACTGATGATACAAATGAATATCTTTGGCCTGTAGTGAAAAGATGAGTATTTGATTTGAGATGTATATTGATTGATGTTACAGGGATAAAATATTGATGATGAACGGTTATTTTCGCTGCAAATATTGATCTAAAGTTGGTTGTCCATTATATTTTATCTGAATTGTTGAAGGCTAACGATAATTTATTTTTCATTATCTTAGTCATAATATTCTTTACTAGGCTAGTTGAGCTCACCCTTTTCATCTATTGTCCTCTTCAGAAAATGAGAATGTCGCAGGGACTAGTCGGGGGACAGAGTGATGGTTCGAGTTAGAGCAGTAGTAGTCCTCACTATTTCTGATAAATAGTGTGATAATAATTGTAATGAGGACTTAGTTTGAATATTAATATTTTCTACATATTTGTATTGGCACTCACAGTTGTGTGGTCGTATTTTACACGACCGTATGATATAAAGTTTGTATTTGAATTCTGTACCATGTATTTGGCGACTCAGAATGGGTTGGGTTGACTGGACCTATTCTGGGGGCGTCATAGTTGGTATCAGAGCTTAGGGATATGATCTCTGGCGGAGATCGGGGAATAGAACTAGGAGGGGAGAGACGAGTAAATCCTTCACTAGTATGTCCTACCTAAGCTTATATGGTATTTAATTGGTCAGTCGGAGCATATGGTTAATATGTGATATGTTGATTTGTTTAATTAACCCTTATTTTATGACAGTATTTGAGAATAGCAGCTGAGAATATTAACAACGAAGTGAATGAGACCGTGGAGACACCTTTAATCATTAACCAGGAGAACGTGCAACAAGAAGGCAATGTTCATCCTGAAAACAACGCTGGTCAGACGATAAACGATGAGATGTTTAGAAGTTTTTTGCAGTTCATGCAAAATCAGACGAGGAAAACTCGTGTGCAAAATACGGATGGAGATAATAACAAGCGAATTGTCACCGCCAAGCAGTTCAAAGAATTGGGACCACCAGAGTTTCTGAGAAAGCCGGATCCGATCAAGGCAGAGACGTGGATTAAACAAATTACCAAGATATTTGATGTCTTGGGATGCACGGAGGAACAGAAGGTTCCATTTGCCACGTTTATGTTCCGTGGAGAAGCAGATTACTGGTGGGAGTCTGTGAAGCGTACCCAGCTTGCCGCACTCAAGATGTCTTGGGAAGCATTTCAGAAACTGTTCAATGACAAGTACTTTCCTGAAAGTATTCGTCATATGAAGGAGGTAGAGTTTATCAGACTCGAGCAAAACAACATGACGGTATCCCAGTACGAGGCTAAGTTTGCGGAGCTGTCCAGGTTTGCACCTCATTTGGTGGAGAATGAGGAACGTATGACGCAGATGTTTCTAAGAGGTTTGAAACCCGAAATACGTCAATACCTCATTTCTCATAAATTTTCTCTATATTCAGATGTAGTGAACAGGGCCCAGTTGTTAGAACGAGATAATGATTATGTTCAACCGAGGGACCACAACCAAGGTCGTACCGGTGGCAGCAGTCATCGGAGCAATGACAACCAGCGAGGAGGAAAGTATGACAGAAGCGGTAACCACTCCGGTGGTAATCGTGGCCATGATAGTAGAAGAAGCGAATCGGAGGGAGATTTCAAGAAGAGAAGGTACAACAATGAGAACGTGAAGACGTCGACATCAGCACCAGCATCAACTGTTTCTAGGGGAGGAGAACGACCACCGATCGTATGCTATAAATGCGGGAAAGAGGGACACATCAGCCCAAACTGCCCACAACAGTTCAAAGCATGCTATAACTGTGAAAAAGAAGGACATATAGCTCGAGATTGTCCTGTTGCGAAACCAAGTCCAGCGGGGGTGGTGATTCCAAAGGCGATTTCGGACAAGCCAAAGTCGGTGATTCCTGGAAGAGCGTTTGTCGTGACAGCTCAAAACGCGAGGAATCCACACGAGGTGATTACGGGTAAGCTAATTCTAAACTCTTGCGAAGTTTACACCTTGTTAGATACCGGTGCTACCCATTCCTTTATTTCACCTGCTTGTACTCAACGTTTGAACTTGACTTCTGATAAATTAGACTTTGACTTATCTGTTGAAACTCCGTTGGGAGAAACCTTTGTTACATCTACAGTTTACAAATCTTGCTTGATTCAGATTGGTACCCTTACCTTTCCTGTTGATCTTATATCTTTGAAAATACTTGCATTTGACGTGATTTTAGGAATTGACTGGTTAACCACTTACCATGTCAAAATTGATTGTTTTCGTAAGGTTGTTAGTTTTCATATTCCTAATCAACCTGTTGTGCGAATTCAAACCACCAAATCACTAAAATCAGTCAATATCATTTTAAATCACATGGCTATTCGTTTATTGAAAAACGGATGTCAAGCTTTCTTAGCTCATGTCACTGATCTAAACCAGAATACATCATATTTGAATGATATTTTCGTTGTTAATGAGTTTTCTGATGTATTTCCAGAAGAACTTCTCGGTCTACCCCCAGAACGTGAAGTTGAATTCTTTATTGACTTTGAACCCGGAACAAAACCCATTTCTAAAACCCCATATCGAATGGCTCCTATTGAACTTCAGGAGTTAAAGGTCCAATTACAAGAGTTGTTAGACATCGATTTTATTCATCCTAGTACGTCTCCTTAGGGTGCTCCTGTTTTATTCGTAAAGAAGAAAGACGGGAGTATGCGACTTTGTATTGACTATCGGGAGTTGAACCATGTCATCATCAAGAATAGGTATCCGTTACCTCGTATTGATGACCTGTTCGACCAGTTGCAAGGAGCGCAATTCTTTTCAAAGATTGATCTTCGTTCTGGATATCATCAACTGAAGATTAAAACTGAGGATATTCCAAAGACTGCCTTCAGAACACGGTACGGGCATTATGAGTTCTTAGTCATGTCTTTTGGATTGACTAATGCTCCTGCTGCTTTCATGGATATGATGAACCGTGTATTTAAGGAATATTTGGATCAGTTCGTTGTTGTCTTTATTGATGACATCCTCATCTATTCTAAAAGCCGTGAAGATCATGAGCACCATTTGAAGTTGGTACTTCAAAAGCTTCGTGAGAACAAGCTATATGCCAAGCTGAAGAAATGCGAGTTCTGGCTTAAGGAAGTAGCATTTCTTGGGCACGTGGTATCGAAACGTGGAGTATCTGTTGACCCGGCGAAGATTGAAGCAATACAAAGCTGGGAGCAACCTAAGTCGGTGACCGAAGTACGAAGCTTTCTGGGCTTAGCTGGTTATTATCGGAGGTTCGTAGAGGAATTTTCTCGAATCGCTACTCCATTAACTCAGTTGACTCGGAAAGATACAAAATTCGTTTGGAGCGAGGAATGTGAGAAGAGCTTCCAAGAGCTCAAGAGAAGACTTATCTCGGCACCTGTTCTGACAATACCATCTGGTTCGGATGGATTTGTTATCTACAGCGATGCTTCGGGCAAAGGGTTAGGATGTGTTCTCATGCAACATAGGAAAGTTATAGCCTATGCCTCGCGACAACTCAAAGAATATGAGAGGAATTATCCTACTCATGATCTAGAGTTGGCAGCTGCCGTTTTTGCGTTGAAGATCTGGAGACATTACTTGTACGGAGAGAAAGTGGAGATTTATACGGATCATAAGAGCCTTAAATATTTCTTCACTCAGAAGGAACTCAACATGCGGCAACGACGTTGGCTTAAGCTGTTGAAAGATTACGATCATACCATCCAATACCATCCTGGAAAAGCGAACGTGGTAGCTGACGCGTTGAGTAGAAGATCATATGTGGGAACGAGTACGATGATGTCAAGTATACGCGTAGAACCAGCTTTGATTGATAAAGTTAAAGCTGCTCAAGCTACGAATACGGAGCTGATGAAGATGAAGAAGAAGGTGCCATTCCAGAAGCAAGAATCGATGAAGAGGGAATACTTCTAGTCAACTCCAGACTGTGTGTTCCTAACGATTCTGACTTGAAGCATAGAATCATGATGGAGGACACACAACACACCATTCACAATCCATCCTGGGAGTACCAAAATGTATCGTGATCTTCGACATACATTTTGGTGGAGCAATATGAAGAGAGAGATCGCAGAGTTTATTTCGAGATGTTTGACTTGTCAACGTGTAAAGGCGGAGCATCAAGTACCGAAGGGTCCATTGCAACCATTGGAGATTCTAAAATGGAAGTGGGAGCATATTACGATGGATTTCGTTACGGGTCTTCCTAAGGTTTCTCAAGGATAGATGCGATTTGGGTTATTGTTGATATATTAACCAAGTCTGCTCATTTCTTGCCAATACGAGAGACTTATTCCCTTGAACGTCTTGCTCATATGTACGTGAATGAGATTGTGAGATTGCATGGCATTCCAGTATCCATAGTTTCGGATCGTGATCCCAGATTTACTTCACGATTTTGGATCAGTTTGCAGAAAGCTATGGGCATGGATTTACGATTCAGTTCGGCTTATCATCCTCAAACAGACGGACAATCGGAAAGGACTATTCAAACTCTTGAAGATCTATTGAGACTCTGTGTTCTAGACTTCAAAGGGAGTTGGGATAAGTACTTACCATTGGTGGAATTCTCCTACAACAACAGTTATCAGGCAAGTATAGGCGTGGCTCCATTCGAGGCATTGTATGGGAGAAAGTGTCGCTCTCCAGTATGTTGGAACGAGGTGGGTGAAACAATATTGTTGGGACCGGAGTTAGTACGTATGACTACGAAAAAGATCCAAATAATCCGACAACGTATACAAACAGCACAAGATCGACAAAAGAGTTATACGGATCTTCATCGAAAGGACGTGGAATTTAATGTTGGGGACCATGTGTTATTACGTGTTGCTCCGTGGAAAGGAGTTACGAGGTTTGGAAAGAGAGGAACCCACGATTCATTGGTCCATTTGAGATTCTTGACCGAGTAAGAAATGTGGCCTATAGACTCGCTTTACGTCCAAGCATGTCTCGTGTTCATAACGTGTTTCACATATCCGTGTTACGTAAATATGTGAAGGATCCAAACCGCATTATTGAGTTAGAACCAGACGAGATAGCCGAAGATTTAACGTACGAGGAGGTACCTTATTTTCTTTCGTAAATGATGTTATTCTTTTCAATATCTTTATACCAAAATATTGGCATGAATTTTATTATGAAATTCTTATTTTTTCCGTCGGAGTTACTATTCACGTATACGGCACTATTCACGAAAAAATTAAATTTTCTTCTATTTGTCCAAATTGTTTGTTAAGATTTTTATCTTTGATTGTATCCAAGTTTTGAGCTCTATTCTTGAATTTTGCTCCACCAAATATTATTATGGAATATTTTTGAACTTGGATAAACTAAAATACGAATCCTTAATCTTATCCTTTATTTCACTGGATTCATTATTTATATTATTTTTCATCATCCTCAGTCCTAAGTGGTAATATAACTGAATATCTTTGGCCTGTAGAGCAAAGATGAATGATTACCTGGTGAATATCTTTGGCTGTAGTGCAAAGATGACAGGTGTTGAGATGAACATGACCACTGATGATACAAATGAATATCTTTGGCCTGTAGTGAAAAGATGAGTATTTGATTTGAGATGTATATTGATTGATGTTACAGGGATAAAATATTGATGATGAACGGTTATTTCCGCTGCAAATATTGATCTAAAGTTGGTTGTCCATTATATTTTATCTGAATTGTTGAAGGCTAACGATAATTTATTTTTCATTATCTTAGTCATAATATTCTTTACTAGGCTAGTTGAGCTCACCCTTTTCATCTATTGTCCTCTTCAGAAAATGAGAATGTCGCAGGGACTAGTCGGGGGACAGAGTGATGGTTCGAGTTAGAGCAGTAGTAGTCCTCACTATTTCTGACAAATAGTGTGATAATAATTGTAATGAGGACTTAGTTTGAATATTAATATTTTCTACATATTTGTATTGACACTCACAGTTGTGTGGTCGTATTTTGCACGACCGTATGATATAAAGTTTGTATTTGAATTCTGTACCATGTATTTGACGACTCAGAATGGGTTGGGTTGACTGGACCTATTCTGGGGGCGTCATAGTTGGTATCAGAGCTTAGGGATATGATCTCTGGCGGAGATCGGGGAATAGAACTAGGAGGGAGAGACGAGTAAATCCTTCACTAGTATGTCCTACCTAAGCTTATGTGGTATTTAATTGGTCAGTCGGAGCATAGGATTAATATGTGATATGTTAATTTGTTTAATTAACCCTTGTTTTATGGCAGTATTTGAGAATAGCAGCTGAGAATGTTAACAACGAAGTGAATGAGACCGTGGAGACACCTTTAATCACTAACCAGGAGAACGTGCAACAAGAAGGCAATGTTCATCCTGAAAACAACGCTGGTCAGACGATAAACGATGAGATGTTTAGAAGTTTTTTGCAGTTCATGCAAAATCAGACGAGGAAAACTCGTGTGCAAAATACGGGTGGAGATAATAACAACACGCAAATTGTCACCACCAAGCAGTTCAAAGAATTGGGATCACCAGAGTTTCTGAGAAAGCTGGATCCGATCAAGGCAGAGACGTGGATTAAACAAATTACCAAGATATTTGATGTCTTGGGATGCACGGAGGAACAGAAGGTTCCATTTGCCACGTTTATGTTCCGTGGAGAAGCAGATTACTGGTGGGAGTCTGTGAAGCGTACCCAGCTTGCCGCACTCAAGATGTCTTGGGAAGCATTTCAGAAACTGTTCAATGACAAGTACTTTCCTGAAAGTATTCATCATATGAAGGAGGTAGAGTTTATCATACTCGAGCAAAACAACATGACGGTATCCCAGTACAAGGCTAAGTTCGCGAAGCTGTCCAGGTTTCATTTGGTGGAGAATTAGGAACGTATGACGCGGATGTTTCTAAGAGGTTTGAAACCCGAAATACGTCAATACCTCATTTCTCATAAATTTTCTCTATATTCGGATGTAGTGAACAGGGCTCTGTTGTTAGAACGAGATAATGATTATGTTCAACCGAGGGATCACAACCAAGGTCGTACCGGTGACAGCAGTCATCGGAGCAATGACAACCAGCGAGGAGGAAAGTATGACAGAAGCGGTAACCACTCCGGTGGTAATCGTGGCCATGATAGTAGAAGAAGCGAATCGGAGGGAGATTTCAAGAAGAGAAGGTACAACAATGAGAACGTGAAGACGTCGACATCAGCACCAGCATCAACTGTTTCTAGGGGAGGAGAACGACCACCGGTCGTATGCTATAAATGCGGGAAAGAGGGACACATCAGCCCAAACTGCCTACAACAGTTCAAAGCATGCTATAACTGTGAAAAAGAAGGACATATAGCTCGAGAACCCTTAACATGTGATTCATTTACGGCACGATTTGTCGACTGTCATTTTGATGAGACTATGTTCCCAGCATTAGGGGGAGAAATTAAACAGCTAGATAAAGATATAACTTGAAATGCATTGTCATTATTGAATTTTGATCCTCGTACAAAACAATGTGAACAAAAAGTACAAAAGATACTTCGTTTGCAGATATAGCAAATCAGCTACCAAATGCATTCACTGACTCAAAAGGAGTAACCAAATCTCATATACCAGATGCTCCAGCTCGAATTGAAGTCCCAGTAGAACAATCCGCAAAAATTATAGCAAATGAGTCAAAGGCACGCCAGAAGCGTGGTAGACCAATCGATTCAAAAGACATAAATTCTCAGAAAAGAAAAGGTGTAAATAAATAAATTGGCATTATTGAGGAGGAAAATATTCACGAGGATATAGACATAGTTAATCATAAAACTCAAGAAGAGGTTCAGGTACCTGAAAACAATAAAAATGATAAGATCTCGATAAGTTATGTCTTTACAAAGAAAAGATGGAACCGAAGTGAGATAGTTGTTGACAACATTTTTTCATATAATATATCACTTGATATCATTAATGAAAACGAGGATTTTGAGCCTAATTCTGTCGAAGAATGTAGACGCATAAATGATTTGCCAAAATAAAAAGAAGCAATCCAGGCATAATTAAATTCACTTGCAAAACGTGAAGTTTTGGATCTGTAGTCTAAACACCCGAAGAAGTAAAGCCAGTTGGATACAAATGGATCTTTGTGCGAAAAAGAAATGAGAAAACTGAAATCGTAAGATATAAGACACGACTTGTGGCACAAGGATTTTCACAAAAATCTAGCATTGATTACGATGAAACATATTCTTCTGTGATAGATGCAATTACATTGCGGTATCTTATTAGCCTGGCAACTCATGAGAAACTAGATATATGTCTAATGGATGTTGTTACAACCTATTTATATAGGTCAATTGATAATGGTGTTTATATGAAAATCCCTGAAGGATTTAAAATGCTTAAAGCATATAAGTTAAATCCCCGAAAAGTTTACTCAATTAAGTTGCAAAAGTCCCTGTATAGGTTAAAACAATCAAGACGCGTGTGGTACAATCGTCTTAGTGAATATTTATTGAAAGAAGGGTATAATAATAACCATATATGCCCATGTGTTTTTATAAAGAAGTCGGAATCTGATTTTGCTATCATTGCTTTGTATGTTAATGATTTAAATATTATTGAAACTCATGTAGAGATACCAAAGACAATGAATTATTTAAAGAAAGAATTTGAGATGAAAAATTTAGGAAAAATAAAATTATCTTGGCATGCAGATCGAGCATTTAGAAGATGAAATTCTCATTCATCAGACAACTTACACAGAGAATGTTCTTAAAAGATTTTATATGGATAAAGCAAATTCATTGAGTACCCCAATGGTTGTTAGATCACTTGATGTGAAAAAAAACCCTTTTAGACCTCGTGAGGCATAATGAAGAATTACTTAGGTCCTGAAGTACCATACCTCAGTGCAATTGGTGCATTAATGTATCTTGCTAATAATACACGACTTGATATAACATTCTCTGTGAATTTATTAGCAATATATAACTTTTCTCCTACCCGGAGTCATTGGAATGGGGTTAAATATATTTTTCGTTACCTACGAGGAACTATGGATATAGGCTTATTGTATTCAAATAATGATAATCATAAATTAGTTGATATGCTGATGCAGAATATTTATCTGATCCACATTGAATTTTTTTCCATTGGATTTTTTTTGGTAAAGTTTTTAATGAAGCAACTTTCTATGCGTATTGTTGTACAATAGACATCCAAGGGAGAGTGTTATAAAATTATAATATATATGAATGTCTAGATTCATTCCTCCCATCTTTATTACCATGTCTTTTAAGCTTTGTAACTCTCATGTCTTTTAAGTTTTGAAACTCCGATGTCTTTTAAGTGTTGATTATGATCTTTTAAGTTTTGTAACCTCCAAGTGTTTATGTACATGTGCCTATAAATAGGAGCATGAGATACACACAAAAGACTACTACTTATATGAAATAAGAATGTTTTCTCTCTTACTCTAATCATCATTGTTTTTAATATTTAGTACTTCCTTCCGTCCCAAAATAATTGCTTCAGTTTTGATTTTTTTTTAGTCAAATGATTATTTTTAAAATTAATAATTAAGCATGTATAAATATATTTTTAACATTATCAAAATTAGTATTAGTAGTAAATTGTATATACTTTTTTTTGTTATAATCCTCTTCACCTATATTTTGGCAAACATGGTACAAAAAATAATTTTACAAAATAGTCAATTTGACTAAAAAAAATTAAAACTGAGCAATTATTTTGAAACGGAAGAAGTATATTTTATAACACTCTTTATATATTAGAATTCTTAAAATAACAATATTACGTTGATTTGACATGGGAGTTGTAACGAAAATAATATACAATACCAAAAACTCTACGTCATAAAAATTAAACCCGAGTGTATTTAAATTTCATCTATTTGTATTTTTACCTTTAATTTTTATGTTCGCAAGACAGTACCGCATCACAAAAAGAGTAAAATTGTACACAAGAAGATAAAACATAGGAAAGGCTAGTCTCCACACAGGAAAATATAATTAACCATTTTTTAGTTTTGTTCTGTAACTTGTTACAAACCATGGGAGAGTCGCACCTTAAAAGCTAGCTGTTAAGGTTGGAGAACTCAAAGTTTATAAATATCTCACATCAAAGTCTCATACCATCGATGTGGAACACAAGTCCCATACCTTGCAATTAGGATCATAACATTCCACCACGCTCCGCAGTCCCGACGCCCACGCGGGCCAACTTTGTGCTAGACGAATCTAGCTCCGGACGAACACTTCAATATCGACGTCACCACTCTCGCCGCACGATTGCAACCGGAAGGTAGTGGACGGCTCTGATACCAATTATTACAAACCATGAAAAAGCCACACCTTAAAAGTTAAGATGTATACAAGTCAAACGTCCAAAAGAAAGGAAAGGGAAAAATATTTCTGTACTATGTCTATTGGTCGGTCGGTCCTATTTATAATCAATGAAATGAAGTTAACACTAAGAATGTACACATTTGAATTGCTGGCAAAACTTTACGGAATTGGAACTTTATAGTCTTCAAGTGGAGTAAATATGAAGACACAAAAGGCAATCCAAGTTTCCCTCTTCTCTGAAGATGCTATTAAGGGTTTGTTGGACAATCTTGATTTTAGTTGGCTCCACAAATAACCATTTTTCCAACTGTTTTGGTGGATTCCTGATCAACCTTCTGTGTCGTCTCCTTTCTTCTGAAATTTCCTTTTCCATCTAGGGAAAAAAAAATCAATGAATTACTTATTTTAATAGCGACTCCCTCCATCCCATAAAAGATGACTCAAGTTAAATAATAATAAAAAAATTGTCTCACAAAATATATTTAAAGTAAACAATTCGAATGTAAAATATCGTATAGAGACTAATTTACCCTCAGAAGTACTTAAGTAGGGTCCACTACATTTAGGAAAAATAGAATCTTTAGCATACTTGCATGAGATTTAGGGACTTTTACTCTCTCATCTACTTTTGTTTTACTTAAGTTTTGTGAAAAATGTACTCAAGACATCTTTATTGGGACGGAAGGAGCGAGTAATATCAAATAGGAGTCATAACTCATAACCAAGCGCCTACCACGGCACAGTAAATCTCAGAAGCTAAATATATATAACAGTAAATGTCAAACCCATCAGCTGGAAAACTCAAGTCGTACAAAAAAAATCTAGGATTTCGCCCTACCTATACTTATTTTCTATCCTTAAAAGAGTTTTTGGAAGGAGTAAGCAGAACTTTATCCGTAGAGGGGGCGTGAAATCAAACAAAAGTAAAAGCCTGGTCAAATTGCAACATTGGTCCTCATAGCTGCTATAAATTGCAATTTCTTTTCAAATGCATATAAAAATCCAAGTGAACTTTGCAAAGACATGGGTGTCTCTGATAGTTGCAGCTTTGTCAGAAGGACCAGAACCCAAATGCTGTTTGCCACATGTAAAGCATGTCCGGGAAGCAAGACTGGCTCGACTCTGATGTTAAATTTCAACTTTCCCGTGGAATCATAATATATACTAATATATTAGTTTACAACCAAGTTATAAAGGTGTGCCAACAAACCTGAAGAATGCATGAAGCGGGGTCAAGTCCACATCGATGGGTTCCTAAACTGGGTTGCCATTGCCTCTGACAGAAACTTTACAAGGTTTTCTCTATCAACTTCTTTCTCCCTTTTGAGTTCTAGATGACGAACCTGAGAACAAAACCAATAGATTCACTTAAAACACTTTTTAAGTGTTGGTGCATTTATGACAGTCGAGCTGGAAATGAAACTAATAAAGATCATTGTTCATTTCCAAGTGGAACTAATAAAGATCATTGTTCACTTCCAAGTAGATATAACGCCAAAGTAGTTTCCTCAAACTCTTATCTAGGACTTAAAAATGCACAGGAGATGAAAGCATACCAAGTAATGCAAGTACCGTTCCAATATTAAAGGCATTTGTAATTGATACAACTACATTGGAATTTAAAACCGGTATTCATTGGATAAGAAGGAATGGCAAGTGGAATTGCATATATATGAAATTGGGAATAATTTACTATATCAAGATACTGAAACATACAGATGGAAATTTAGACATTTACCTTCTATATCAAACCATCGTATTTATATATTTATATATACACATATAATAAATAAAGAGATACGCAACTGTTAAACAAGGAACAAAAAGAATTTTATATCAAACATCGGTAAGATCAAAGCAAAATCATGATTACAAGAATATGCATCTAGAAGAGAATTGTCATCCTATATATATATATATATATAAATTGATAAAAGAAGAAATTTTATCAATAGAGAACAAAGGATACAATAAATGGGGGACAAGAAGTCCACACTCAACACACTAAAAAATCAAAAACAAGAAAGCACTTAAAAAAGTGCAGCCCTCCAAATCTCTACATAAACCAGTAACAGAGATAAAGTAACTTTCTCTAAACAACTTAGCATTACGCTCATTCCAAATTCCCCACAAGATAGAAAAGAAGGTACACTTTCATAAAATTTTGGCATCCCTCTTACTTCCAAATCCTCTCAAACGAATTAATAACATATCTTCCATCGTTGCACGACACACCCACTCCTCTCCTAGCGCTCCAAAGAGAGAGCTCTGCAATCCCAAAGCAACAAGACAATGCAAAAATAAATGAGCATCTGTCACATTACGCTGCCTGCACATAAAACAAGTCCGGGGATCTTACTTTGTAAGACCTACGACCTTGATAAAGATCATTAGTATTTAATCTTTGTAAAACCACAAACCACATAAAAGTCTCAACTTTGGAAGGGACCTTGGCTTTCCAAATGTACGAAGCCAATGGAAATGAATGAGGAACAATAGACCGAGTCAAAAAAGAGGAGTAACTCTTACAAGAAAAGGAACCAATTGAATCTAAAGTTCATATTCGTTTATCAGAAGAGGTACATAAATGAACCAAATCAAGTAATGTTAGCAAAGGTTCCATCTCATTAGATTCCAAATCCGTGAGGTTTCTAAAGAAATGAAAATCCCTAAGAAAGTGAATTCCTCAAGTAATGTTAGCAAAGGTTCCATCTCATTAGATTCCAAATCCGTGAGGTTTCTAAAGAAATGAAAATCCCAAGAAAGTGAATTCCCATCACGTTTTACGAAGTTAGAAATGGGAGCATCATGAAGTGAAGAAATACGATAACACAAATAAAAACAAGAGAAAAATGATCATCTCTCAACCAATAATCCTCCCAGAATCGAATTTGATAACCATCTCCAACTCCATATCTCAAATGTCGAATAAAGGAAGTATAATCTTGGAGAATGAATTTTCAAGAACTTGCATGAATAATATAAATCCCTGAGTCTAGCATCCCACTCATTCAAATGCATACTGAATTTGCTTCTAATAACCTTGTGTCAAAGGAAATGAGGTTCCAAAGGAAATCTCCAAAGCCATTTACCAGCCAGAGCAACATTCTTGAGGACCAAATTACCCAGCCTTAAACCCCCCCCTCTGCTTAGAAAGACACATTGTGTTCCACCAAACCAAATGATCATTCCTCTCATCACCAACTCTTGACCAAAGAAAATCTCTCATCAACTTTTCTAGTGTTAGCTACACTAACTGGGATCCATAAAAAAGATAAAGATAATATAGGGGTATACTAGGCAATTAAGCCTGAATCAAAGTAATCCCTAAGGAAAAATACACCTTTCCACCTGTCTAAATATTGACTCACTCTTTCAACTACCAAATCCCAATACGAGACTAACCTAGGATTCCTACCAAGCGGAACCCCAAGGTAAGTAAGGGAAAATTCCTCAATTTTACAACCAACCAGAGACGAATACGCTAAAATCTCCCACATATTTATGTTGATCCCAGCTACACTACATTTAGATAAATTAACCCTCGTATTAGAAATAGCCTCAAAAACTTGAAGAATAGTTAACACATTTTTAAAACCTTGGAGCCCCTCTGAAAGAAAGAGAATAGTATCATCAGCAAATTGGAGGAGAGAAACCTTCACCTCCTCATGCCCAACTGCACAACCTGCGAGGATACCACACTCTCTCACACCTGAGCATCATGCTCAAAACATCAACAACTAAATGGTCGTCCCCCTGCCTCAAACCTCGAGAAGACTTGAACCAAAACTTGAGCTTCCCATCCACAATCACAGAAAAATGAGAAGGGACACCTTTCATCCAAGAACGCCACCTAACTCCGAAACCTTTCCTCTCCAACACCTTATCCAACAAGCCCTAACTAACCCTTTCTCCCTCTACTATGTGTGTGTGTGTGTATATATATATAAAACATGGCCTATATAGAAGGATTTTATCATCTAGTATATCCTCTATGTTTCCATATCTGTATTAGGGTGATCATGCGTGCTAATGTGTTGTATTCTCAATTTGGATTTAGAATACAAAACTTTGCTTACTTCAAATAGGAAAATAGCCTGTGTTAACTTATGTGACCATCAAATTACTTCAAAAAATAATGCTCCCTCGATGCCATAGAAAGAGTCCCATTTGACAATTTTTTGGTTCCAAAAAAAAGCCTAATACCATCACAATTCATTATCATGCCATCACTATTGAACTAAACATTCAACAAACTTGCACGTAAACATGGAGCAAAAATATATCCTCAATTTTTAAATTTTACAAATTGTTGTCTTTTTGTGGAATGGAGTATATATTCTTTAGTTTACATTTAATACTCGAGGCAGCAATTTGGCAGCAAAATCAATATTTTGATTTGATATGCACCTTTTCATTTTTATTTAAATGAGAAACAATAGAGAACATAATAAAAAAATTGGAAGCAAAATCCTGTTTAGTTAGTTGTACTACCTTAACCGAGCCTTTTTGCGAGACACTGGTGTCCGTAATGATGACAAGACATTTAATATCATGCTCATTTGCAAACTCGTACTGTTCTGTAAGGCTTGGATCAGACGTGGGGACAAACTCAGCCTGATAGAGAATTGGATTAGCTATGCAGATTGTTTATTATTTCCTTATGGCAGCCATACTATTTCATTCATTATGAATACAAGCACCAACCTTGATATTTTCCTCCCACAGTTCGGCAACAAGCTCCATACGTTCCTCCAATAAACCACCACCTCCTCTCGAACAAATCAAAACACTACTTGTACCATCATTCCTGCTGCATTAATAGAATTGGAAAACCAGGGAGACCATTTTTCATGAGGAATGATGGGCAATATATTTCTCACTTCTCACTCAGAGAAAATGAAAAGGAAAAGACACCTGAAATATCTAATATCTACAGAGGAGTGCTGAATTATTGTTTCAAGAGCAAGGCTAGTCCCAACTGCACCTGGAGGATTTGATTTCTGGTAAACGAGAAGCACAAATATCACTAGCAGAAAACAGGTGCAAGTGCAACACTACCATGTTTAAGATTCTTTTAAAAAAATTAGGTGTAAAATCACGAGTTGTTGACAAAAAGAGCACCCCCCCACCCCACACACACACAAAAAACCCAAAAAAAAAATTGCTATTGTAGTGCTGAAATTTAACATTATGTTTTGAACAAGAATAAACAAGTCCATGACCCACGCATATGAATCATTCCACTAACTTTGCATGCCACATAATATGTTTTTTCAACGTTCAGCGCATGCAATTTGAAGATAAAGGGTTTCTCTTTTCTATGTATATTTCATACTCATCATAAAAAATGAAGCCAATAAGGAACTTATAAGCAGTTCTAGACTGTTTCACAAGAAAAAGGAAAGAAACAAAACAAGGAAAATATTATAGCAAAAAGTGATGTTGCCAACTTTTATGTTCTATCAGATTTGAACACTGACCTACAACGCTAATAGTTGAAGATTCAATCAAATGCAATGAACAATAACTGAAGTAGCCCAGAAAATGTAGAGTTCAAGCCTTACTTTTAGACGCCAAATGTGGGATATTATTTTCCTAACATTGTCGAACTCTATCATGTGTAATTACGAATTCCAGAAAGTAGTTGTGGTGCATTCTTTATTGTAAATCAGAGTTATGAAAACATAACCTACCCAAACATGACTCCACAGATTATGAATCAGGTAGTCATAACGACCGCCAACAGCGAGCAATGTTCCTTCCACAAATGATCCAGAATTGTTCTCCTTCCTCAAATATATCTGACCAAAGAACATGTAATAATTTGTATTGCCATAGGAGCTGCAATAGCTTCTTACATATAAGAAAATGAAAATGTTTCTCTTGAAACCATTTTACTAACAATATCATACATATCAATACAGTTAAATACTTTATGGCTAAAATTTTTATGATCTACCCAAGATCAACGCATAAAAAGTTTGTGTACCGAAAGCCTATATCAGGAACATAATGGTGTATGGTCAAAACTATTCATTTTCTATGATCCTCATTTATCTATCAGGGGAAGAAAAAAAAATTATTGTTGCCTGCATGACTAGTTTCATAATCCAAAATTCAAACCCTTCTCTGGTCCTAAATGAATCCTATTGTAGTAGTTTCTTCAAATAATGCAACCACATTTTAATGGGATGTATTTCTCAAATTGCATATACAGCAGAAAATATAACTGAAAGTCAGCATAACACTAGAGCAAGTTTCGATGGCTAGAGCTAAAATGGCTACTGCTTCCACAACCTCCCATATCATATTTGACTATTTCCCTATAATGTCGGTAGAATCACCATAAATGGGTGGAGGAAAACCTAGTTATTTTTCTATTAAATGCATTGGAGTGACTTATTAATTAGAGTTTCAATTTATATTTGGATATAAGCATTCTATCTGACCCTAGGACTTGAAAAAACAGGTTTTACGATCATGAAAAATAGTTGTTTAGACATGAAATGAAACGAGAGTACCAAAGTATTGTATTTGACGAAAAAGAAAAAAGTTTGTAGGACATACAAGTAACAAAAGAAGGTGAGAGGATAGATGTGGTCAAAAGATAGCCTGAATAGAAATGACACAAGAAGCTCATAGACCAGCCCTCCAATACATTAAATGTGAACTTGATATTTCAATCTTTTCTTCTAATAGAACTTTCCCAAGTATCTGTAATAAGTGTGCCTGCTTGGAGAGTTTGGTACATCAAATGATGTGTTTTCCTCCCGATGGATGAATGCATAAACATGCATTGTGGGCTAAGGAAGCATTGATTAAAGTTCATGAATACGGAAAATTTAAAAATAATAAAGATAAGGATACTGCGGGATGGATATATTAATTGAATTTATTTTTTTATTTTCATATTTATATTTTATATCAAAGATATTCTATAACAGTTAAGGAAACATATTATTCATTTAAAAAAGAAGAAAAAATGATTAAGTTCAGTTGTTGAGAGGAAGATTCTTCAGAAATACTCTGGAGAGAAAGAGCTCGACACAAGCTTCAAAGAGGGCTTCAACTGTTCAACTTTTCAACAAAGAGAGATGGCCAGGCTGAGAAATCAAGGTTCATCGGATGTGGTCACTGATAGTGAGTCACCGAGTGAGAGAGAGGATTGGAGCATTGAGGCAAAACCACCCAGTTAGATAAAGATTTGGGACAGGGAGAGATGATCTCAGCAATAGTGCAATTGATTTATGCCCTAGCAGCCAGATGATTACATATAATGCATATATATTATATATCCTGTTAATTTAAACACCGCAAATTTCTGAAATAAAACCCCAAAAGAACCCACTCAAATGTGAAGGAATCATTTCCGTGTAGTTAACTATTTCATCAACATATCAACAGCAACATCTAGGAAGATTGAAGGAGTGAAAAAACTTGCTTGATATAGGACATATATCAAAAACGAAAAAATAGAAAAGTTTGATACCTGAAAAAATAAATTCCTGTGATAACTCTCAGTTGGTGGCATAAGAGGATCTATGAAGACATGCTTATCAATCCTCCATACTCTTAAATAGCTAAAAAGCTCTGATAATTCATCAAGTGCCTTGCGTGTAGGTTTATCTGTAGTAGCATGGTTTAATCAGATAAGATGTATTCCGCTACTAATTGGTATCTATCATCAGTGAATAATAACATACCAGCTGGAAGGGCACCTCTCAATCTAGGAAGGGCCTGATCTGCAACGCCACAGAACCTTAGTCCTACAGTCTGCAACCTATTTACAGCAGCTTCCGTAAGATTAAGCTCCTGAAAATGACATAAAGTAAGAGGCAATAGATAATACAAGTTGAATCCAAAATAAAAGGGGAAATAAAAAAGAACAGAACAGAAAAACTAGATCTAGTTTACAGATAGTCATTACAGTAACACACTCCATGACACGTGATATGAAAAATCATCTACATGATAAAGCCTCTCCGTGCAATTGCAATCAAGAGCATCTTTTATGTCTTTTTGTTTTGCATTTTTCTCACCATTTATAAAAAGAAGAATTATCTGAAAGAGGAGCAGATGCAAAATAAAAAACCCCACCTTTCAATCCCTTGAGGTATCACACTTAAACAATGCCTCTACCTTGAGAAACAGGGCAAGTGGGCAACTATTCCTCATCAGTCTAAATTCACCATAATGCATCCAACATGTCTCTTTTTTATTTGCATAAAAGAAGAAATTGTGTTAATAGAAAAGAGAGGACACAATAAACTGTGGGACCAGAACTCCACCCTCAACCAGAGTAATGAAAAACAAGACTCAAAAAGAACACATAAAAAAGTGTAGACCTCCATTCTCTACAAAAATCAGTCACAAAAGTACCCTTATAAGACAGTAAGACACCCATAGCAGAAGCCAAAGGGAAGCAATAAAAATAACTAAAGCAATTCCCTCTAAACAGTCATGATGAGTGGGTAATATACCCATAAATTAAGTAATTTTAGGCTTGATATTTTGTTTGTTTTTGAGTATTTTAGGGCATTTTTACTTGTTCAAGTGTTAATTTGCAAGTTAGGGCAAAGCAGGGGCCAATCGGGACTTCTAGCATCATTAATGGAATAATCGTAATTTCCAGCATGGCAGCAGCCAGGGATTGATGGTCGAGTTTGCCACAAGGCTGGGATGAGAAAGCCAATTTCTATGCTAATTAGGATTCTGCTGGAAGCTGACTTTGAGGAGATTAAAAGCAATAAAAAGGGAGAGGGCTTGCTATCACAAAGACACAGAGATTGACTTGGACAGCTGGAGAAAGAGATTAAAGGCTTGCAGAGCATCACAAGGATTTCAGGTTGGAGAATTGAAGACTGAAGAACATCTACTGAGTTTTCCTTCTTTTCTTCCTTATTCAGTTTTGTAATTTATTCGTGATGGCTTGGTTAGGATTTTTGGTTTTAATTTTCAGCATAAACTAAATTTATAATTAAACTACACTTGAACCTTTTATGCTTATGAATTAATTATTTATTGAAGTCCAATTATTTATTCAAATTGAGTTGTCTATCATATTTTATGCTTATTCATTAATTGTCTGGCCAACGATTAGCGTGATACACTAGATGAATTCGGGAGATGGAATTTAGGGTTAGATCTAAATATGATAGCATGTATTCTTAATTGTTTGCATGGGATGAATAATTAGGGTTGTGAATTGAATAGGAATATATCTTTTCACTGCATGTAACTTTTGGAAATTGATACTTAATGAATTTGATTCTTTTGTTTTGCATAGGAATATAGCAAGATTAATTGAATTAAATATTTTTATTTGTTCCTTGGGAAAGGGCTTATAAATAATTATGAATTCCTGTTAACAACTCGAGAGGAATTAATAATTGGATGAATTGGATAGTTGGTTTATATTGCATAATTAGGGATATTTTTATTACCTGAAATCAAATCTTTGTGCAAAATTTACTATGTTTAATTTAATTTATTTTCAATCAATAGTCACAAATTTCGGTAGTTTAAATAAAATTGAATTGATATAAAACTAGTAGTTGGGGTTTATTAAATAGAGATTCGTGTGGGTTCGACACTTTCTATCACTTTATTACTTGTTGATCGTGTATACTTGCACGTAATTGTCACTATCGAAAAGCGGACAACAATTCACCATCATGCTCATTCCGAATTCCCCATAAAACTGAAAAGAAAGCACACTTTCATATATTTTGGAATCCCTCTTGCTTCCGAATCCACGAAAACGAATTAACAACATATCGTCCACCGAAGCAAAGGACACCACTCCTCTCCTAAGTCCTAGCACTCCAAAGAGCTCCACAACACTACAGACAATGAAGAAAGAAATGAGCATGTGTCCCATTTTTTTGCCTGCACATAAAAAATGTACAGAGATTCTACATGTCTTATATGGCTTACCTTTTGCTAAAACAAGTCGTGCTCCAGATCAAAGGAAGCATTAACAAAAATTTGGAGGAACTTGGTGCTATTTGGAAACCCTATAGCTATACTTAATGGAATACTAGTGGCCGACGCACACGCGTTTGTGTGTAAATTATTTGGGGTAAAATAAGAATTTTATAAAATTTAGATAAGCAAATAGAAAGATAAAAAAAATTAATATTAAAAAGGACAAAATAGTAATATACTTAAAGTTGTAGGGACAACAGAGTAAGGAAAAAAAACAGCTGAAGTAGGCGTGTGACCCAGTTACACCAAAAGCCTATATTCAATATCTTAAGAAGTTGATATCTTGTCAAAAAAATGCCTAGTGCTCTAGAGCAATCAAGACTTTTAGATTTTAAGAGAAAGAAAAAAGCTATTGACACGTGTGAATGAGGTTAAGTCATACATCTGGACAAGTAATGTGTAAGACACCCTGGTGTTTTGACATCCGTCTAGTGGTCTATTACCAGAATGTCCATCAGAAGTGATAACCATATTGTGGCTTTTTTTCCAGTCAAGACAACTTGAACCCTTAAGGAAAAGATCACCATGCATCAATCTGCTTTATTTCGAAGAAGACAAGTGCAGAACTAAAAGCTAGTAATGTAGAACACAGCAAAAAGTAAAAACTCAAAATATACAGATATATTAGAAAAAAATAGAGAGAAAGAAAAGGTTGCTTCATCATGGCAAGGGGAAAGCCAATTCATGCAACATAACAAATTCAAAATTCCCAATAGTTCATTCTACTAGAATTAAAGATACGACACTAAAGAAACAACTTAAACTAGATAACAAAATTATAATACTGATTTTAACAATATTTTCAGTTATAACTTGCCCAAAAAAAGTTCTTACTGTTCAAAGGGCACACAATCTTTCACTTAGGCTTCTGAAACCAGTGTTTTAGACATTGGAACATGATGTCTTTGGATGAACGTGTAACTATGGTACTAGAAAACATCAGTTGTAATTTTTCTTTACAGTAACATAACATATATGTGATTTGAAAGATGAAGGTCTATCACAGTATCAATTGCAGTTTTTGTTGATTATACGAAACAGAACAGAAACAGAGAAAAAGGACAGGCTTACCAGCCAGATAAAGGCAAGAAACAAATGTGAAAAGAAAATTGTATGCTATTGTGATTATATTTTCTTAGTTCAATAGAATCAAAAGCCCCAAGGCCAAATCCTCATCGATTGAGATGTATAATAATTTTACCCCCGTTCACAGATCTTTTAGGCTATGTTTGTTTGCAAGGATTACACTTGGAATAGGACTATTAATCCCAAGTGTCTTGTTTGTTTTTAAATTTGAGTTTGAGACTATTAGTCCTGGGATTATAAAATAGCTTAAGATCTGAGATTATTTAATAACATGTTCTACCCGGTATTATAATCCCTACCATTTGGGATTAAAAGTTGCTAGAAAAAATTAACCTCAACCTTTTTCTAAAATGACCATAATATCGTCAGCCTTTTTCTAATTTATTCTCATTCCCCCCCCCCCCCCTTTCATAATTTAAAAATTATGTAAAAATTAGAAAAAGGTTGAGGATAATATAATGAGGATAAATTTGGTATATACTTTTTGTCATCCATATAGCCTTATTGCAAATCACCACTGTGGTACCATGTGTTGATTTTTAAACAGCTTAAAATCTACGGCCTAGCAACTGAACAGAATGTGTTGGGGGTAAATTTGGTATATACCCGTATTAGATTTTGAAGAGTATAATTTGATTACATTGTCTGTGATCAATTATATGCTTCTTTTGTTTTATAAAAAGAATTTTATTAATAAAAAAATTATTCTACAGAATGTTCTTTTTTATTAATAATAATATAAAACAATACAACTTTTTAAAATTTTATTATCATATCTCTACTAATAAAACTATTAACTTATAATTTTAATTTTTTTCATAATAAAAATAGTATTTACAAATTTTATAAATTAGACTATTTGTAAAACAGAGGAAGTATCAAAATATTTTTCAACTTTTAGACAAAATTAATCTCAGCCTTTTCTAATTTATTGGAGTAATTTATGTTAATTAATTGTTCATCATTTTTTGATGTATAAACAAGTTTAAATTATAGTTTAAAATATATTATTATTGGTAAGGGTATAATAGTCCAAACGATATTTTTTAATCCAATCCTTTAATTAATCAGGGAAAAAACGAACACATGAGATTTTTTTAAGTTATCCCATGAATAAGCCCATAAAAAACAAACATGTGACTAGGACTATTTAATTCTAGGATTAATAGTCTTGAGATTATAATCTCATGGATTATAATCCCAATATTATAATTCTTGCAAACAAACATGGACCTTAGTATTTGTGCCATGGATTTTAAGACTTCTCAAAAAAATATTTAAATATTATATTTTTTAAATACGTAATATAGTTATAAAATAACATTTGAATATACCAAAATAAATAAATATTTATAAAAATTATAATAAATATATAACATGTAAATATACTTTTAGTACGTCTTAAACTCCATATCACAAACACTAAAGGATGTGTTGCAATAAAATTGGGACAGAGATAGTAGTTTATTTAGATTGTATAAGTTAGTTTAAGATTTTTGAGTTCTTCATCAATGTGTGCGTCATATATAACATACCAAAGCCATCAAGAAGCCAATCTCACATAAAATTCATATAATAAGCAAATATTCTGTATTTTATACTACTGTTAATTATCTAATAGTTTACACCAAGTAAAACGTAGACACATATTGGGTGCAGATTTTAGACTTTTCCTGCAATATTATGATTGTATTGCTGTAGAAATTGTCATGAAAAATCATATTTTCGCTAACCTGTCGTAGTTGTCGCCTAATGACCCCCCATTTCAACTTTCTTTCAGAGGATTGAGGACGTAAAGAGCCCAACAGAGACAGAAGCTGCAAATGAAAAAAGTAGATAAAGTTTTCAGGTATACATCATAATCACTAACTTAGTCCCTTACAAGTAAGTAACTATACCTCTGCTACTTTATGTCTATGATCTGCCCTGATTCCTATCCATGACCAAATTGCATCCAATAGGTCCCCATGATTGAGATGTATATCACATGATTCCGGATGAAAACAGTGCATTACAATGTCCATTGCAGCCTGCAATTGAGCAAGATATGTTGCATCTAGTTCTACAATGTGTATTTCTAATGCAGCTAGTACATATTATTATTGTACAAGTAATGCAGCTCAAATATACATTTTTGGAATATTAACAAAAGTTGACATAAATAATATTCAAATGACTAAAGTTGTAGCATACATCATACATATATGTATATATGTATGTATGTATACACATGTATGCGTATATATATATATATATATATATATATATGTGTGTGTGTGTGTGTGTGTGTCATAGTTATTAAGGCGCCAAGTTGAGGCAAAGTGACAGCCGGAGCTTAAGCGCTTAGTCGATAAGGCGCCCGACTAGTCGTCCGCAAGTCAACAAGTCGTTAACAATGTAAATTTTATACATATAAAATTATATATATTTAACATTTATATGAATATTTATATATTTATATTTCTAATGATTTTTCATATTCAAAATGCAAGTTATAGCATATCAAATCACAAGAAGAAGTGGACAAAATCAAGTCAAAATGATAATTTTACTATAGTTGTAATTTTTTGAACTTATACCTAACTTCAAATTATATAAATGGTGATACATTTGTAATATTTAGTTTAATTCAATATAATTCTTAAATTTATGTTTAGTTTCTTAAGTTTTAAGATTGTATATATAGAATAATTTCAATAATTTATGATAAAACAAGTAAACAAGCATTGTTAAGATAAAGATATAATCATATCATAACATTAGACAATCATTCTTAATAAGATAAAAACATGTTCATTGTGACATTGCCAAAAACAAACATAATATAGAAATAAAAATAAAGTCATATAAACTCAGTATTCTTCAATTCAAAAGTCACTCAAGCTACTCTTCTACCGTAATCATCATCCACATCCTCATCATCACTAGGAAGGCCTTCCTCCTCTTCTCCAATATCAAATCAGAGTCATTCAAAGCTCTTATCCTCAATTCCCTCGAAGTCGAAACACCACCACGCCGTGAGTAAACATGAGCCGTTCTACAAAGATTGTGGCCCTTGGCGGCATCGGATGCACCAACAGCTCTATCAACATCCTCCCATGTAAGATCATCTTCATGATGAACTACATCTTGCTTGGGCACAATCCATTCATTACCCCAATCAAAATCATTTAGGACTAATGGATCAAAGTTTCTTCCAAGTTCGCGCCTCTTTTGGTACCTGTCAACAATTCGGCGATTGTATTTCACATACACCAAATCATTTAACCGTTCATGCTCCAACCTATTTCTCTTCTTCGTATGTATCTGAAATTTTTGTTTAAAATAATATTAAGCAAAAGAATATAAATATTTATAGATTTAGTTATGTACTAATTAATATTAAATACAACATATTTAATTACTAAATACTTACAAACTCAAAAGTACTCCAATTGCGTTCACAACCAAAAGAAGAACAACAAAGATCGAGGATTCGCTTTGCAAATTTTGTAAGCTCAATAGCACAACTGCCAAAAGCATTCCACCAATCAACTACATTAGATGTAAAAAATTAAAAAATCAAATATAGTCTAAATTATAAAACTTGGTAAATTTTTTAATTAATTTAATATACTTACTAGGATTTTTGTCTTTCGTTGCCTAATCGGCATGTCTATAGAAAAGTCATCCCGAGAAGATTCATAGACATTGGCTAGGTTGCTTATCTTGTCCTGCCAAAACTTGGTCAGGAACCATTTTTGAAAGAACATAATTGAAGTTGCTACATAAATTGTAAGCTAAACCAGATTCTTCATCTTCTTTGATGTCAAAATATTTTCCCGGATTTAGAAACAATGTTTCCCCATATAACTTTTGCTCCCATTTGGCATGCCCATCTTCGCCGATCACTTTCTTATATAGCTTTGTTTGTTATTAAAGGCATCTTTGATCTTCCTTTTAGCAAATTCCATCGCAGCAAGAATCTCAGGCATAGCTGGCCTCTAATCGGAATCCACATTCTTCAAGACAACAAGTAATGGTTGTGACGCTCTAACACAATCTTCAGCGACATGCCAAAAACTAGAAGAAATGATTGTATCATATACTTTCTTCCCGCCTCTGTAGTGGACAACTTAGAATGTGTCCAATCATCACTGATGAATAAATGTCTCAAAGCATCCTTGTGCTTGCACAAGCTTTGAAGGGTCAGAAAAGATGTAGCAAATCGAGTGACTCCCGATCTCACAAGGTCCCTCACATTTGTTTTGCTCATCATCGCATCAAGAAGGCGACCATGTCTATAAATGAATGTTATTATTTTTCTTGCCATCCCGATTGTGGATTTAAACTGCTTCAAATTACCTATATCCTCTAGCATAAGGTCTAGGCAATGGGATGCACATGGATGTCTAGAACAAAGTAGGTCTTCTTTCCATTAAAATCTGACCAGCTGCCTTATAATTGGAGGCATTGTCTGTCACTACTTGCACAACATACTCGGGCCCAATCTCTTTGTTCTTCCCATCAAGTAACTCTGCCAACATGCTTGCATCCTGAGATTGACTAGAAGCATCAGCTGATTCCATAAAGTAAGTCCCTGAAGGACTATTAGCAAGAAAATTGATGGAGTGTCTGCCTCTTATGTCTATCCATCCGTCTGACATAAGAGTGCAACCGTACTGCTTCCAAGAAGTTTTGTGTTTCTCCTTCAGTTCCTCTGTTTTAGTCTTTACCTTCCCTAAAAGAGGAACTCTCAACTCGTGATACGAAGGAGGCCTCAAACCCGGCCCATATTGCCCGATAGCCTCTATCATCACCTCAAACTTCTTGAATTTGCCTACATTAAAAGGATGTCATTCTCATAAAACCAGTTGGCAATGTACATGTGAACTTTGTCTTTATCTTCTGGTGACCTTAGACGATTCTACAAAGTTGTTTGACTAGAACCTTTGCGATGCATTTCGTCCACAACTTCTTCAGGAGATTTCCTAAGATGAGTTCCAATCGTCTTTTGTTGTGATTGTGGCCTAGGAAATTGAAATACACTCTTCATCCTTTTAGATGCAGTCCCAGAACTTTGAATAGTTGAAGCATTTGAAGGATTGCTTTGATTATTAGATGACTGAATTTCTTCTACTTCGTCACTGTCATCAAATTGAATTGGCTTATTCTTTTTGTTACTCATTATAGCTTGATGCATCTCGTTTGCTATTTATGTTGTAGTTCGAGTACACTTAGACATCACCATACCCACTGGTAAAATGTTATTTGAATCTTTTAATTCCTCCATGAACCTTTTTTCCACAGAGTATGCATTAAACGATATTTTTATCGTTCAATTATGGCCAAAATGCATATTTCCACCCTGGATCCTTAGGCTTGGCCTTTCTTTTAGGATCTTTACTTGGATCATAACCCTCCGCTCCAGAACTTTCCGCCATTTAACTATCTACAAAATACAATTATACAAACAAACAAGTTAAACAATGTATACAAACAACGATGGCCTATTGGATCCATCTCATTCTCATACCTCAGTTCATCAAAAATAAAATATATTTTGCAGTCTGAACATGATAGATGTATTAAAAAGCAGAGTAAACGCTCAAAAGTAAGTAAACTGAAAACAATAATACCAGACCAACAAATAATCTGAATTTTCAGCATCATCCAATATTTATCTATAATTAATGGAAACAAAAACCTCACAAATTGATCTAAAAGAAAAAATTCAAGGCATATGATGGCCTATTGGATCCATCTAATTCTCAGACAAGTCCAAAACAAATTAATGAGGCTATTATTATTTATTAACAACTTAATTGAACAAAATTTTTTAAGGAAAATAAATAAATAAAAGGTAGGTCTCCATACAAGCAACCGAGATGCTTTATAGGGAATAGGAAATTAAGAATGATGAGCAAGAATAGCATGCGTTAACAAAGGCTTCAACAGGCAACCTAGTCATAGAAGCCAAAACAATATTTAATGATGCTCTCAAAGGAAATTAAACATGGTGGTGTCAGTATGCACTAAAGCACAAATAAAGCTTGTTTTTTCAAATTTAGAATGGCAAAGGGGATAGATATTATCCATGTTGAATAGCAAATAGGAAGAAAAATTAGATTATAGGACAAGTCAAGTTGTTCGATTAGGCGGCTGCTCATTAATTCCAGGCATATGACTTTATACAGAGAAGAAGACTAGAAGCAGAGAAGAACTGAAGAAGAAGATTAGAAGAAGAAGCATACCTGAAAGTCGCCGGAGTCAGTTGAGTCACCGAAGGGAGTCGCCTACTCGCCTATAAGTCTCTTGCCTCTTTTCGTTTCTCCCTCTCTGATGAACTGAAGTTTGAAGTTGTGAGACTGAGGGATCGATTAGGTTTCGAACTTTAGACTTCTTTTTTTTACCTAGTTAAGCTTTGAGTCGAACAAACCCGCTCCGGCAAGTCGCCCGCTTATCAATATAGTCGTCCAAGTCGCTCGCAAGTCGTTCAAGTCCTAGACTGAGCTCTCGCCTTTCTACTAGGCAACCAAGTCGTCCTGCCGCCTTGGAATTTATTACCGACTTGACGCCTAGTCGTCTCCTAGGCGACGACTTGACAAGCATGGTGTGTTTGTGTGCGTGTGCCACTTTATATAAATATACAAAGCGATGAAGAAAAAAATCTTGTCTTAGAACTTGTTTTCGTAGCACCAACCAGAAAACTTTAAATAAGTCACATGCTTTACGATCGCATTTAGTAAGGCTTCCTCACTCCATTTTTGTGCTCACTTTACAGATGGGCATAATACAAATCATTCTATCTTCAATTGACCGAAACATCACGTTGGAGTACTATTTTTTAAAAAATAGAGTGAAGTATTACACAGATGCACCTAAATTTTAGTGATATAACCTTCCAAAGAAAACTAACAAGTATCATTATGATATTGACTGGATGCGCAGCCACATAATTGTCACACATACATATGGCTTAGACTGCACCTCTTATTAAGCAGTGTAACATAGTCTTTGAAAGAATATGGAGAGAGAGAGAGAGAGAGACTACAAAGATAAGTAAAAATACCTTGATGATCTCTGCCTCTGTCAATGCTGGTGCCCCCCCAATTATATCCAAGTCTCCCTATAGATAAGAGAAGTTGCAATTAAAAGGGTTCCATTTGTATCAACTGTTATATCAAGCTGATAACTAGCACTAGACTCATTTGATAGATTATTAAGAGAACTTTAACAGGTGAAATGCGATGTAAACCTGAAGGTAACGATTTGGTGGTGAATGACCAATTGCTCTACGGTATACACAAGATACTTCATACCGTTTGAAAGATAACTTCTGCAGCAATAGAGGGAAAACAAATTATAAGTAGTAAAGATGTTTAAGTGGTTCCTTCAAAATCTTTCATACTCCCACCAGTATCCTTATCAGGTAAAGAAATTAAAAACATCTAGAATGTAAATGTTTTAAAGTGTTTTCTAAGCAATAGAGTAAAACAAATTTCACATCACTATATTGCATGATATGATGTGGACAGAAGCAATGTGAAAGTACAAAGACAAAGTATTTAACATTAAAATCCATCAGGAAATGATAACCCAATACTTTAATAGAGCTGACCACCCCAATGCCAAGACATGAGCATTGACACATTGACAGAGTAAGTAGCCATTTTCATATAAACAAAGCAATTAAAAAGAAATAAATCTTTTTCATGCAAAAAAATAAAAATGGTCTTTCAAGGCTTAACATCCCATTGCTAAGACATGAGAATTAAAAAACTAACTAGCCAGTTTTTCAACCAAAAAAAACAAGAAAATCAAACAAACAATGAATATAAGTATATCTAATTAATACCCTAAACAAAGAAGAAAAACTAAAAAAGTCGGGCAATGGCATACGCAAATATTTTTTGCCCGGCGGGGGGGGGGCTTCATATACCAATTATTAGTTATTTAATAAGAACATAATTTACCGTTAAAAATATCAAATATTGCGATGAAAACTTTCTTAATAGTGTTCAAGTAATGAAACCTAATAAGTAATGAGGAAAAATAATAAAAAGTACAACTATTTCATAAAAATAAAATAATAAGAAAAAATATTACATTTTAGCACAAAATAGAGTAATTTATAGAAGAAAATTTCAAATTAGAGTTAAAAGTAGACTCAACAACACCCTTATCCCAAATAAGAGTACATAAGTAAAAACTTCAAAAAATTATGGCTTCATATATAATAAAATTATACTAGACTTTACTCCCATAACTTTTGGCTTATTTTACTCTAACCTGAAGTTTGCATAAACTTCACTTAACACTCTTATGCTATACAAAATTTGGGACCAGTGGGGTTTAAAGACCAACTGTTGTCACTCCCGTCAACATGTTATCTAACAGCTGTATGAAGTATGTAAAGAACGTATTTCCACTATATTTTAATATAACAAGTAGCTACATTTGTACACAAAATGCTAGCCTAACTCTAGGAGAAAAACATAGGGAAATGTGAAGACATCACTAACATCTGCCATGTTATGCTACTAACATCACTAATATAACATCTGCTAACACTCTCCCTCAAGTTGGTGTATAGATGTCTCGCATATCCAACTTGAAACACAATGGATGAAACATCTTACTACTGAGACCCTTAGTCAAAATATCAGCTAGCTGATAATCTATTTTTACAAAAGGTAAGCAAATAAGACCACTGGTTAACTTTTCTTTGATGAAGTGTCTGTCAATCTCAATGTGCTTCGTTCTATCATGTTGTACTGGGTCGTTTGCAATACTAATGGTTGCATTATTATCACAAAATAAGTCATTTAGTTGTAACACCCAAATCTTCTAGCAAAGTGCGAAGCCACATTAGTTCACATATACCCAAGACGATAGCTCGATATTCAGCACACTAGATCTTGCCAACACGGACTGTTTCTTACTACGTCAAGTAACAAGAATACTTCCAACAAATGAACAGTAGCCTGATGCAGAACGACGATCCTCAATAGAGCCAACCCAATTTGAGTCGGAAAAAGCTTCGACTCTCATATATGACCATTTGGTGCAAACAATAAACCTTTTTCAGTAGCAGACTTGAAATACCTTAGAATTCTGCAAACAATTTCCAGGTGACAATGTCGAGGATCATGCATATACTGACTCACTATACCCACAGCATAAGATATATTGAGTCTAGTATGAGAAAGGTATATCAATCGTCCCACCAAACGTTCATATCTTTCTCTATCAACCGTAGGTCCTGTGTCTCCTTCTAGATGATGATTAACTTCAATAGGGGAATCAACAGGTTTACAACTTAACATGCCAGTTTATGTTAAAAGATCAAGGACATACTTCCGTTGAGATAGAAAAATCACACTGTAAGATCTTGCAACTTCAATACCAAGAAAATATTTGAAGGGACCAAGATCTTTGATCTCAAATTCTTTGGTCAGACTCACTTTGAGATTAGCTCTCTTCTTTATTATCCCGTCACTACAATGTCATCAACATAAACAATAAGAATGACAGTCTTACCATTTATTTGTTTGACAAATAGAGTGTGATCAGCTCGACTCTGCTTTATCCAAATCTTATCATTGCTTTGTAAAATCTACCGAACCAATCTCTGGGAGATTGCTTCAGACTATATAAAGCCTTTTGCAGTTTACAAACCTTACCCTTAGTGACAGATGAAGCAAAATCAGAGGGTATTTCCATATATACCTCTTCTTCTAAGTCATTATGAAGGAATGCATTTTTCACATCCAATTGTTGAATATCCCAGCCAAAGTTCGCTGCACATGAGATTATGGTACGAACAGAGTTCATCTTCGCCACAGGAGCAAATGTCTCCTGGTAATCAATTCCATGAGTTTGAGTGGACCCTTTTGCAATTAGCTTGGCTTTGAGTCTCTCAACTGTCCCATCTGGCTTCTACTTGACTGTATATACTCATTTGCAACCAACTGGTTCTTCCCATAAGGAAGAGTAACTAGTTCCCATGTATCATTCTTCTTCAAGGCATTCATCTCCTCAATCATAGCTTGTTTTCAATTCGCATTACTGATTGCTTCTCTCCACCCTGAGGAATAGATACTGAAGATAAGGAAAAACAAAGGAGTGGTAGGAAGCAGATAATTTATTATAGGCTAAGAAATTAGAGATAAGATGTTGAGTACAAGATCTAACTACTTTTCTGAGAGCAATAGGAATATCAGTATTATCAGAAGAACAATTAGGGTTAGGATTCTCACCATTAGCATTATCAAGAACAGGTGCGGAGCAAGGTTGGTGTAGTTGTGCAGAAATGGTGACATTATTCTTGCCTTTTCGAACATAGGTCCTAAACTCAGGCTCAGACTCATGTAACTCCCCCTGTGTAGAATTATCAAAAACAACAATAGGAACAAAGCTTGTAATACCAGCCTCAGAAGGGAGCTTCTCCTCTTTATCAGTAACAGCCTCCCCATGAGGAGAAGAGGAAGAAGAATAAAAAAGTTCTAATTTCCAAAAAGTTACATCCTGAGTGACAAACTTTGTTAGGAGGATGATAACATTTATAATCCTTTTGGGTTGGAGAATAACCAATGAAAACACACCGAAAAGTCTTGGGATCTAATTTGTCCCGAGTGGGAGATTTGTCATGTACATAGCACACACACCCAAAAACTCGAGGTTGAGGAAAAGGACTGGTCGTGTGTTTGAGAAAAAAGATAGGACTTTTGTTCCCAAAGATTCTAGAAGGCGGTTAATAAGAAATGCAGCAGTCAGAACTGCATCTCCTCACAAAAACTTAGGGGTTGTCATGGTGAACATAAGAGTGCGGGCAACCTCTAGTAAGTGGCGATTTTTCCTTTCCGCCACTCCATTTTTTTCTGGAGTTTTGACACAGGAGGTTTGAAGAATGATGTCATTCTGAGAGAGGTAAGATTCAAAAAACATGATTGTTGCTATATTCACGACCATTATCACTATGGAGAATTTTGACTTCAGCATTAAATTGGGTTTGAATCATTTTATGAAAGTCTTAAAAACAATCAAATACCTCAGATTTGGAACGCAAGAGATAAATCCAAGTGACACGAGAATGACAATCAATAAAGCTAACAAACTATCTAAAACCAAAACGGAAAACAACCCTAGAGAGTCCCCACACATCAGTATGGATAATAGCAAAAGGTTCAGAATGCCGACTATTAATAGCAGAATAGGTCAAACGTTTGTGTTTACCGAATTCACATGGTTCACACAAAAATTGAGTTATGTTACATTGCTTACCTAAAGATGAAAATAAAGACTTCAATACTGAAAAAGAAGAATGTCCCAAGCATCGATGCCATTGATGGAGAGGTAAGGATAGAGTCAGAAGTAGAGTCAAGAGCCTGAGTGGAGGACATGTTAGACGAGGGAACATCTAGGTAATAAAGACCATAAACTGCACTACCACTCTCAATCGTCTGCCCCGTCACCAAGTCCTTAAAAACACAATAATTTGAAAAAAAAGTTTACTGAACAGTGTTGAGATTCAGAAAGACATTGGACAAATAATAAATTCGCAGTAAAAGATTGAATATGAAGAACAGATGATAATGTTAATTAAGGAGTACAAAATACAGAACCACGCTTGGAGATAGAAGGCAGGGAACCGTCAACTACTCGAACCTTGTCTTTTTCAGAGCAAAGGGTGTATGAAGTAAAGATGTTTGAGGACCTAGTCATATGTTTGGAGGCACCTGTGTCTATAATCCAATTAGTGCAAGTTAATGAAACAAAAAAGGCACAAGAATAGATACTTGACTGGGCATAATGAGGAGTAGATTTGGAACAGAGTTTTTAAAAAACTGAAATTTCCTTAAGAGTAAGTGAAGTAGTAGTTTCTAAAGTACTGGGTGCCATCAACGGAAAATGGTGGAAAAGACGTGTAGTGCTGGGATCCATGTCCACGACGACGACTTGACCGACCTCCACGCCCTTTAGGACGCCCATGAAGTTTAAAGCATCGATCCCTGATATGATTCTTTCCCCCGCAATAATCACATTCGCGGGATTCCTTCTCAACAGGAGACTGAATGGGGAAGTCAGGTTTAGGATATGAAGCAACAAGGGCTGATCGGTCAACAGGATTTAAGTAACCATCACCCGACGTCTACTTTTCTCTTGCTGGACTCTAGCAGGAGCCTCTCGCAGTGATGGGAAAGGTGTTTGACCGATCAACTTTGCTCGAACTTGATTAAACTCAATGTTTAAACCAGCCAAGAAATCAACAACTCGATCCTCATTAACAAACTTTTGATAAGCAGTAATATCTTCCAGACATTTGGCTGAAAAAACCAGGTAATGATAGAGTTTCTGCCAAAGTGCATTAATCTCTGCAAAATATTGCGCCACGGGCTTCTCCCCTTGACCCAGCTCTCGGATTCGTTTACGGATGTCATATGACTTAGACATATCACCAGAAACAGAGAAGGTTTGAGAGATAGCCTCCCAAAGTTCATATGTCGTGTATAATAACATGTAACTACTCCTCATCCATTGTGTTAAAAATCCATGTTTTTTCCATGGAGTTATAAGATCTCCATTCTTCTTGGGTCACACCTGTTTGAATAGGCATGGTTGTTGTACCAGTGATAAAGTGTTGCATCCGGTTAGCTTCAATTGACATATGGCATGCTTGTGACCAAGCTAGATAATTATTTCCATCCAACTTAAATGGACCAAGAATCAGAGCAGAATTGAGATGATGATTTCTAATCAACTGCCCTTTATTGGTTTCAGTAAAACCATCACTATGAATGGAACCAGATTCGGCCATGGTGAGGTAATAGAAGCAACAGGAATTATCCAAGGAAATAACAATTTTCAGGCAAAAAAACAGTAATTTAGAGCAACAAAAAAAATATCCGAGAGAATATCAACAAGGATAATTTAAAGGCTCAGGAGGCAGAAAGAAAACAAATTAAAATTTGTTCTTTAGAATTCACTCTAATATTAGCCCACTTAAATAGCAGTAAAGGAAGCTTTTAAGGAACTAACAGTATGCATCAGCAAGAGAACTACCGAGCAAAGACAAGTCTGAACGACAAAACAACCCACACAACCCAGCTGTAGAAACGCAATAACCAGCAAAACAGTGCACCAGTGAAAGAAACAAAGCCAACTGGAGAAAATAGAGGGTGCAAACCTAATCAAAACACCTCAATACCACTGTAGATGGAAAAAGAAGAGAGAATCGACCGGACTAGAAGAAGTAGTGCCAGAAAAAGTCGTCGGAAAGTGGCTCACGCGCCAGTAGAAGTCGGCGCGTGGCGTCGGCAGCCGGCGAGTGGGATGGCGTGTGGGGGCGCGAGTGGCGGAGGGTTGAAAAATGGAAAACTCCGGTTTGATCACCTGACAAACCTATGATCGAACAGTTGGAACACAGGTTTGTTAATGGACCAGGCTCTAATATCATGTAAACAATGTATTTCCACTATATTTTCATATAACAAGTAGCTACATTTATACACAAAATGCTAGACTAATTCTAGGAGAAAAAACAGAGGGAAATGTGAAGACATCACTAACATTTGCCATGTTATGCTACTAACATCATTAATATAACATCTGCTAACAAAGTAGATTGAGATTCGTTGATCAATCTTGAGAAATCTATAGTATTCCATAAAGTGATACCTGGTTGGCAACTACCCAATTGACGAAGGGCAAGCGCAGCTCCTGGCAAAGCTCAATCATGTCTCCCCCACCTGTCAAGAGTTTTACAGTGTTCCTTTTGATCACAAAGCAAAACAATTTTCCCTCAGTAAAGTTCAAGTGACAGCAGTGAAACAATTCCCAATAAAGGTTACATCAAAATGACAAAAAGAGTCTGATCAGGAAAACCTATTGAACTGCGGACTATCACCCAGTAATCGCATGGGTAATATCTCTAAATGTTTTGCACAATGCTGTTTAAACACTTCTGTTGTGACCTCCCCAACCTGATCACGGATTTCAGTGTCCAGATCCGTGTATTGAATAGAAGATGCGTCACTTTTGACCAACTTTAGTCCACCAACATGCTCATGGTGGCCTTTAGTGGCTATTATCTCCTCATCAAATATAGCATTCACAACTTTATCACGAATACTGGTGTCCTCTGAAGTATGCATTGTTCGTAGAATATCTGCAAAAACAGTAAGACAAAGCTACTCAAAAGTTACTCAAAGTCAGTAAGAAAAAGCTACTCAAAAGCTATGTCAGGTATACTCTAAAATTAGAACTTCATCACTATAAATATTGAGACAGACAAGCAACATGATCCGGTTTGTATATTGTATTTTGGATTCGGGTCCATAACCATGGGTTCCAATGCACTTTTGTGACTTCTTTTATATAAATTAAAGCATCCAGCACTTTTAATTATAAAAAACTATAACAGAAAAAAAATCATGTGTACTTTAAATTATAAAAAACTAAAACAGAAAAAAAAATCATGGGTGAAATGAGGTATTATATAATGAAAACCCGACCCCGTAACACTGAACCTCTTTATAGAAGCTCCAGGCTACCTTAGATGAGGGACAAGGACACGCAGATTAAAATAATTTGAAAAACTAGCAAGCCTTGTAACATTGCACATTATTTCAACCCTATAGTGGACCAATACAGCCACTTGTATTTGTTAAAGCTTAAATAAGAAAAACTGGATCAATCAGAAGAGAACATACGAAATAGCATTAAAGTTGCATAAGACAAAATGAATGACAAGACTGACAAATATACATGTTGAATGTCACTGACAAAATTATCAAGCATAGCAGTGAGACGAAGTACACATACATGTTCTCAAAAAAATAAAAATGACAGAGACATTCCAAAACAAACTATAAATAAAAATGTAGGAAACAGATCTCTTGAGGACACAATGACAAAGATCAATTTTCATATATACACCAACCCAATATTCCAAGGCTGTAGGATAAATTGCATAACTCACAAGTAGTAGTAATTAAAAAAGAAATAATAATTACAAAGACATAATAACAGTTAGACTTGGCATTCTAGTAAGAGTAGCATTTGATAACAAGTATCTCAACTAGCAAAACACCAGACCCTCCCCCCCCCCCCCCCCCAAAAAAAAAAAAAAAAAGATTTGAGGGGAAAAAGGATAATAAACAGAAAATATGAAAATTTAATGTTGTATTCAACAATTTCGTTTATTGTAAACTCATAGTAAGATGGAAAATAATTTACTGGGAAATTACTAGATTATATCATAAGGAAAACGCTCAAGAGCTGTATATTAATTCTGTCGTAGATGAATTTTAATCAAAGTTAAGGTGTAAAAAATTAGTAGAGATATAGGCATATATGGTTTTCTTTGTTTTTTTTTCAAAACATTTTAGTACTAGCAAATCAGTGAGAAGATATCAGAGAATTAATTTAATCATCCCAACTATAATCAGTGTCATGTTTCCCAAGAAATATCTAATAATTTAATTTGGTGAATAATTGTAGAAATTAATATTATAGATCCTTGTTTGCATAAAGATAGATAGGCAAATCTATGTATGCATTTGCATACAGGCATACACATGCATTATGAAGTAAATGTATTTCTATTATCACACATAAGAAAATTATTTCCAGAACTCCTACAATATTACCTTTCCTTCTATATGACTTTCCTTTCCTTAACTCCTTTTGTTTAGTTTTTCCATTATTTTTTAAAAACACTTTTTTATCTTCTCACAAAACCCCCTACTGTTTGATTTCTATTTAAGATATCATGTTAAAATAATGTATACCTAAACATTAAAGGCATGTAGCACAGACCATTGGAACAATCCAAAAGACTTGACAATATGATGAATTGTCAAGCCCATGTCCAGGAGATTTCACTATGTGTCAATGTCTAAATGTATAAAGAACACATAAGTATCCTTCCAAGAGGTGTAAATGTGAAATAGATATTACCTAGTTCCAAATAAAAACAGAAATTACAAAAGGCTGAATAGTTATTGTCAGTTCTATTCTATTCTAGCATTCCAAACCAAAGGCTAAAAGAAGTTCAGTGATGGTATCATTTCTCCACTGACACTCCTTTAAGGTCAGCCTTAAACCCCTGACACACATTTGATGATTCATAGGTCTTGCAGTTTCACTTTTTATCTTTTACTTTATCAGAAATTCAGAACATATTTAATTTACCAGGACAATCACAACTCTTTCTATCAACTGAAGGAAAACCTCTTCGAAGTTGTATACCCATCTACATACAAAGACACGTCTAAAGTACTTACTATCGATCAGCTCATATTCCATTCGAGGAGGAAAAACATGTTGGAGTAGTTCTGTTGCTGATGGACGATCTGATGGACTTGGGGACATCAAGCGTCGTAATAAAGATGCCTGTTCTGGAAATTCAGTAACCCAATCAGAAGGAAGTTCTCCCTTCTGCTTCATATCAGAGAGGACAATGTGTCGCTCCATTGCTGTGCTGAATGGGTGCCAGAGCTCAAGAAATACAATTCCAAAGCTGTACATGTCTGCCTGCCAAAACGGACCAATGAGATTATGAGAAGCAGAACAGATGTTCACAAGTGGTTAAAGTTATTCACAAGTGCTGGAGTAACCGAATAGACGCACTTCAAATGAACAAAAGACTCACCTTCTCGTTTATCTTTGGCCACCCTTGCTCAATTTCTGGTGCAGTATAAAAATATGTACCAACCCTCCCAGTACCATCAACTGATACTCCTGTTGTCTCGGCAGGATCCAGATCCTGCTCCAATTGCTCCAGCTTCAAGAACTTCGCTAAAAGACACATGAGAAGAAACATTATTTCAAGTGTTGGGAACTTCTTATCTTCATTTCTACAGTCAGCATTTCATCTAATATGCATAAAAGCAACCAAAGTGATGCACTCAAATGAGCAAGTGACTATTTTCCAAAAACAACAAAAGGAAAATGCAGCCAAGCTTACCTAAAGAAGAGTTTATATCCAGTAAAACCAAATAAAAAGGACAATGTATACATTCTCATTTTTCCCATAGTTGATATACCTATGTAATTATTTGAGCCTGCTCTTGATCTTAAAAATTAAATTAGATACTCATAAACTAAAGGACTTGTTTCTCAAGAGAATCTAAAAAGACTTGTAAACACTAGAAAACGTTTGTATTCTAAAGTCTTAATTACTGATTAAAATAGGAGTACTTGTGACAGAAAGACCTAGGAAATATATTACTCCATAGGGAGAATTTTTATGGACTTTTTTCCAAGATTGCTTTTCCTTCTTATCTTTGACCTATCAAGTGTGTATGGATGTCTCATCCCAGTCATTTCTACCTTACTAAACAAAAAGAAAAAGAGAGAAAGAGAAGGGACTCATATTTTAGAGTACTTCATGAGTGAAGAAGACTAGCAGTAATACGTGTAATTTTTAAACTTTTTCAAGCCTACAAAGTTTTAGAAAAACAGAAAACTGTGAGATGTCAGTGTTTCCAGTAATGCTTTAGAGTGCCTGGAAAATACTAATTCTGTTTGGTTTATGAAACCTTAACACTTCATAGGATCAATGAAATTGCACAAGGATAGGGGTATACCATACATGTAACATCCCAGTTCTATATCGAAACATGTGGGTTAATTTGATATTTATATAAGGTCCCAAGCTACTATCAATAGTACCTTCAAGTGAACCTATAAAACCCCAGAAGAGATTATTGGGACAGTGGATTAAGCTTTGGTATGATTTTATTTGGACTTAGGATTGTTATAATACACTTTTTCCCTTGAAAAAAGCTGGTATTAAAGCTAAACTAGTAATTATAGTATAAAATTAATTATCCAGTTGGGAGAGGTAAGCGGTCAAGCAAAAAACAAAGGAACAAAGGTAATATTCCTCGAGGAGGGACCATAAAGCCTATGATTTCTCTGTATGACAGATGGATATGTTACTAACTAAAGACAAAAGAAGGATGAAAATGATTAGCATGATAAAACTTCGCTTATTATATACTCCCTCAGGTCCGGAAAAAGAGAACTATTTTCAATAGAAATTAAAAGGAGTATATAAAAAAACGTAGGTCGCTATTATCTTGGATGGAGGGAGTATTTACTATGTAGAACCAAATGATAAGGGTGAAGAGTTTGTAAACGATTTACCTGAAAGACTGAAACAAGATTGAAGAAGAGAATATTCTTTAAGCGTGTTCAACATTTGCACATACCCACCAAGCTAACAAAATGCATAATAGCTTAACTAAATTGTAAGATTTTTCCCAAGGACAACATGCAAGTTGTAAAGAAACAACCAGCTTAAAGAACGAGAACTGGACATAGCGATGGATGAGTATCAAGACAGGATTAGGTAACATAAAATCAGGACCATAAACAAAGAACTAGACGAAATGCTTCATCAATACTTGATTTTATAATTTATACCAGTAGGACTTAGCATCAAGAGGAGAGATATCATCTACAGGGTGACAATGTTTAGAAATAAATGGGGTTATACTTCTCAAAATAAGCCTTGACTGAGGTGATTAGTGGGAGAACTGAAGAAACCAATCTCCAATGCATGGTTGTAGAGGACATTTTACCCAAATGAACTAACACTCAAATCGGAAAATAATGTCATGAATATTAATTTAATGTGGGTGCATAATATTGTGCTTGTGTATGAAAAAGTGACGATAAATTTTCACCTTTTTTAGATAAAAGAAAGAAATTTATTGGACAGAAGAGAATACAAAAAGGGCGGACAAGGAGTCCTGCAGAGAAATACAAGTAGGAAAAAAATGAAAAATAAGCATTTTCCACAATCCTTAAGAGCATATAACATAGCAACTCCCAAATCCCAATGTGCAATTTATACATTATTATTTCACTTCAAAAGTATATTGAACAATAAAACTTTATATACATTAATACCCAAATCATAATAACTAACACTATGTAATACATTTATAAACACAATTATATGAATACTTCACAATCAAAATTCAAAAATAAAACACTTGACATTAAAAACTAGTGTAACAAGTCAGCAAACACCATATAGAAAATAAAAAATGATGACTTTTTCCATCACCCATTACAAGTATAATAAGTAATAAAATTACAAGACATAACAAATCCATGGGTTAAGATGAGTTATGGGTAAAAATGACTTGATCATTTAACTTTGACCAACTACCAAGGCGTGAGCATTGGCGGCTCGGCGTCCAAGGCGTCGCCTTGCCCTTCTCCAGTGTCAGGACGCCTAGGCGTAGCATTCTTGGCGACGCCATAACAACTATGGTTACTGCATAAACAGAAAGCACACCAACACCTAACCTAATGCTCCTCCCAAGGAGCAAGATTGTGAAAATTATGATGAGATAACCATATGTTTTCAAATTTGAGTCAACAAAAAAAATTCAGTGTGCAAATCTATATCCAGTGTTCTAAAAATCCCGGCCTATGCGCTAGGCTCCCCCTTGGCACCCCGCCTAGGCGCTAGGCCTCCCCTGGCGCATCGCCTAAGCACTAGGCCCCCCCTGGCGCCTCGCCTATGCCCAAGGCGGCAAAAAAAATCCCTCTAGAAAATTATGTGGGGCCTAGGCGAGCTAGGCGGAGAGGTTTTTTTATTTTAATAACTACCCAAACTAGATCTTGATATATTTATTTTTCTAATGATTTACCATATTCATAATGCAGTTTGTAGCATATCAAATCAAAACAAGAAATGAACAAGATCAAGTCAAAATGAATAATTTTATTATAGTTGTAATTTTTTGAACTTGTACCAACTTCAAATTATATAAATGATGATACATTTGTAATAATTAGTTTAATTCAATATAATTCTTAAATTTATGTTTAATTTCTTAAGTTTTACTATTGAATTGAATTCTTGAAATTTTAAATTTTACTATTTAATAGCAATCTTGTTTATAAATAAAATTAATACGATAAAGATATGTTTGAACTTTGAACAATTGCACGTTTGTATTTAAACTTTGACATTGGCATTATGGATATGTGTTTGAACTTTAAGCAAAGGCCTTTATTATCTTTATTATAGATTTTTTTGCTTTATATTATTGTTTTGTTTGGATAAATGTAAGATAAAATATTAAAATTAGCTTAGAATAAAAAATCCCGGCCTAGACCCCCTAGGCGCCCGGTCCCCGCCCGCCTATATCATTCATATTGTCATTATCAAATCACACAGCCTAGTGTCTTCATAAAGTGACTAAATTCCAACATGATGCTTATTCTACTTCGCATGTTCCTTCTGAAAACAACACGAGTGATAAAATGAAGTAGTAGAAAATTACAATAGACAATATATTATCTCCTTTTAACCATTGCAATAGATATGCTTGGTATTAAATTGAAAACTGGAATCTTCCAACTTAAAACTGGAAACATTTTTTAAAGTAATATATTGAGGCAACATTCAAAATATCCCCATTTAAGATTAACAATATTGTTCTTTATGCAAAAAGACAAAGAAACTCTCCCGAGGGGAGTGGAAAGAAACACAAATTTTAAATGTACAACATAGTTGTCAAGTTATAAAGTCGACCCCTCGCCTTGTGATGCCCAGCATGCTTGGACGACTAGTCGGCAACTAGATGACGACTTAACAACCATGTATACAACCATTTCAATGTGTTCTGGACATCTACGCGTGTAATGGGCATGAGAATTCGTGCTCACTAAGGTTATTTATTATAATACCCAATAACTGTACATAGTTTGATGAACTTACCAAGACCAAAATCCCCGATCTTAATATCATTACGAGCATCAAAAAAGATGTTACTTGGAGTCAAATCACGGTGTATGATTCCTTGTCCATGTATGTGTGCCAGGCCTTCTACGATTTGACGAGATAAATGCCATGCAAGTTCCTTGTCGAAATGATCATATGATTCAAACTTCTGCCGGAGGGTCCTTCATAGTTCAAACACATCAAAGAACAAATGTTAAATTGGTCGGCAAACACACAAAAAAGGCAAAATGAATCATGATTATAAAACTGAATTGAAGGAATTGAAACTGTAATAACATTACTTTTCAAAAAAAAATTGTAATATCATCATTAATTCTAACAAATGAATATCAAACCCACAACAGCCAATATAATGAAAACAAACACCAACATAGAGTGAAACTGACGAGTGAACTTAACAGAATAGTAACTCGTAGCGTCCAATGAGAACACCTTTTTGAAAGCAGTGCAAGTGTAACACGCCAATCCCACACTGAAACGTAAAGGAAGAATTTGTCTGTATGTAATAATTAAGTTACTAATAATAGTGCCTTCAATCATGACCTTTTGGGTGAGCCAAGTAATGGGTTAAGATGACCCAAGAAGATACTATTAGAACAGTGGTTTAAGGTCTTATTTGGATGGATATGATTAGATTTGGACACAATATTTGACCCGAGATTTGTTCCGGATTCGGGATTTGACTGGGTTATTAAGCAAGCGTTGTTGTAACACCCCAATCTCACATCGAAAGATAGAAAAAATATTTGTCTATACTTAAGTAATTAAGTTACTACCAATAGTACATTCAAGTCATGACCTTTTGGGTGAGTATGTGGTGAGCTAAGATGACCCAAAAAGATACTATTGGGCCAGTGGTTTAAGACTTTATTTGGATGAATTTGATTCAATTCAAACTTGGGATTTGACCTGAGATTTGTTATGGACCCGGAATTTGACCTGGGTTATTTCATATGGTATCAAAGTCGACTCTCGAAAGCTCGGGTATTATTCCACAATGGAGAGAAGGAGGTGGGGACACGAAGGTTGGTGGTATTATCCCACAATGGAGAGAAAGAGGTGGGGGCACGAAACCAGCCGGTATTATCCCTCAATAGCTAGAGGCAAAGATCTGTGGATCGTATGTGTGATCAGTTCTGACGGGGACGTCAAAAATTTAAGTGGGAGAGTTTGTAATACCCCAGTCAACATCGAAAAATATGGGAAATATTTGCCTATACTTAAGTAATTAAGTTACTACCAATAGTACCTTCAAGTCATGACCTTTTGGGTGAGCCTATGGTTTAAGGCTAAGATGGTCCAAGAAGATACTATTAGGCCAGTGGTTTAAGGCTTTATTTGGATGAATTTGATTCGATTCGAATTTGGGATTTGACCTGAGATTTGTTCCGGACTCAGGATTTGACCCGGATTGTTTCAATTGTACACTTTCAACATTACATTTTTTTGTAGTATTAAATAAACCACCACTGATGCTTTTGTAGTGGTGCATCAGTAAGAGATCCTTGCTTCTCTCCACCATCCCATTTCTTCTTTATCTTTCCTTTGATTTATATCTCATTCTATTTTCTTTCTATAATTTCTTTCTTTTATAATAAGTTATGAAAGAAATTGCTTATGAGGCCTCCACACTGCGGAATTTACAGCTTTTCTGTTAAACAATTCAAAGTAACAGATTACTTTCCGAGCATCTTTAAATGTTGACACGTTTGGCACAACTCTGAGTTGTGCCACTCGGATCTATGTTCAATTAAAATTTTGAGCCAATCAGGGATCCTGGGAATTATTGTGTTAACACTTAATAAATCAAGAACATGTATGTAAATCAGGAACCTTTAAGTGACATCAAAAATTTGATTTATGTCATTGATTTATGAACGAATTCAACCAAAGTATTTTTGTGATCAATGGGAAGCTTACAGAATCTAAAAATATACAGCAAACTAGTATGTTAAGTCTAACCCATAAATTGGTAAAAACTCAACAAAAGACCAATCTAAGTGTGGAACCTATATAAAGACACACCATCAGAGTGAATAGATACCATTTCCTATCTCTTTTAGAGGACAAAAGATGGATGAAAATGTATCCCACATTCCTATGATATATTCAACGATGGGATATGCATGTTTCATTCGAAGACATCTCTCAAATTGTGGAATCTCATTTTCCAACATTATAAACCTCAAGGATGATTTTTCTCAATGGAGGGTAGAATGATACAGAATGATATATGGGAATTAAAGGACTATTAATTAATTATTTTATATTACTATTTAGGCATAAATCTATTATTGTTAATGTATAGTAGATAAGAGAATTACTAGGGTTTTTCTATAGTCAGTATAAATTGATGTAATCTCCATTAGTGTTCATAGTTGAATATATTATTATTTTGAGTGAAAAACATTGTACTTTTGTGTGTTTCTACATATTCCCTTTCGCCCTCCTTAGTTCTTTCCCATTCTTTATATTTGTTCTAAATCTTGTCCTACATAATTTACCACCATCAAATTGCAGGATTAACAGAACTCTAAACACGTCTAGAATATACAATCCAAGATTTACAAAAACATGACTCTCCCTCTCACAAGCACATGGACAATTATATTATCGAAGGGAAATAAAGCATTCGGACATCTATGTATCTAGGACAATATTTAATGGAGAAAGAGAACCAAGGATTAAATATTTGAAGTCTGAGGATTTCACGGGGAGAGGGGGAGAGAGAGAGACAGAGAGAACTTCAAGAAAGAGCATGAGCATCAAAAGTAGCATGGTCATTACTGCACTTAATCTTATTCATGTTCATCTCGCAAGTATCATAGAGATTTACATCCTTTATAATTATTCATGATAAAACATATACATTAGAATATAATGGTAAGCTCTTTAGATAATTGTCAAATGTGTGGCAAGTTAAATTCCATGACAATGGCAATGCCAAAGGTAGGACTCAGAATGTATGGCGTTACTCATAATTTGACAGGGAAAAAAGAAAATTTAAAGGGACATAAAATTTAAGGATGCATGATAACCACCAGCAATTACTTTTCAATTTTACTTTTTCCATATAAGCATGTGAGAAGGTAAAATAAGGAAGTTGAACCTTTACCTTGGACAATATTCCATTTGAATATATAGGTAAGTTGACTCAAGTTTGTCATTCCCTATGACGTCTGTGGAACTTGCATCCTTGTAGCTAAAACTGGAGCTTACTGCAGTTTTGGAACCCCATAGTCCATCTCCATCAAAACCAAAAACTCCTGTTTCAAACCATGCCTGAAATATATTTTTTGAAATATCACATAAATTCAGCTTAAAATAAAGGGAGCTCTTTATATCTTTTTCTTAGGTTACTAATTACTTATAACTTTTTTCAGCCAAAATATTTGTTTTAAGTTACTATTTGCTCAAAAAACTCAAGCTATTGAGAAATTGGCTTAAAATATTACAAGCCGAATCCAGAATGTCCGCAGGCCCAACAACTCATAATAGGAGTGAGGCAGCCAATGTAGCCCATAAGTTCAAGTCCAATTTATTACTAATTATACCCCAAGGTCGTATATACCCCACTCCTTTTTCCACTGTACGCCTTGTGGTTGCCAGTTATATGGAATTCTGGATCCTAAATATCAAAAAATCAAGATTACTGATGAGCAACAGAAAACTAGACTTTAGAAACCATTCGTCATACCAACTCACAGACCATAAGGACAATCACTTGTGGACTATTGTAGATCAAGTAGACCTTGAGACATTATTCCCTTTGTTAAGGTGGGTATTCTAATTCATGTTTATCTTTTAGCATAAAAGCTTAAAATTATAATGAGACAAATATCCAGCATGGCTTTCTCTCTCTTTTTGCTTTTATATATAGAACAAGCGTGACTCGTAGTTAGATATTATCAAAGGTGCAAGATCCCCAATATTCTTATTATGGAGCTGTTTTGTTCATCCTTTACTTCTTTGAGTCATCCTTCAAAAGTTGATCATGTCAATGAAAGTTATGTTCCAAACGTACGGTCTTACCCCTTTTTGCATGCTGATAGACCCATAGCTAGGGATCGACTCATGAAACAAACTATGTAGGATGGATTTTCTATAATTAATAAGAAAGTGAAAATAAGAACGAAAAAATTAATAGACTGAGGGGATCCATACATTCATCTAGTACCCGAACTATGTTCAAATTCTGAATCTTGTTAAGCTACCAATTGCTTCAAAAAGCTAAACTTTTTAGAGAATGGCTATATATTCCAGCTTTGAAAATTTTCAAATAATTTTTTTTGCATGATAGTTTTTCAAAAAAGAAGTTTCTCTATTAGATCAATTATAAGTTATAACTCAGCATTTAGGAAACGGGATCTGGGAAAGGCGCTATAGCTTTGCCCTTCGGGAACATCCGGGCATTGATTCTGATTCTAATGGTCAACATACTTGTTTAGCAGACCTTCTGCTGAAAGCCTTCTAAATACTCTTCCAATCGCTTACCTACCTCGAGGAGTTACTCTTTCTGGTGTTCCGTCGAAGTAGAAGGAAGACCAAGTTGCAAAGAGGTTGAGGGAAGCTGGAGTCTTTGTCTAAGATGGGCGTTAACTGCCTTTAGAAGGCTCTCTCGGAGTCATCCTAATCGACTACTTATCATTATGTCATATTATAATAGTTATAGTGTCAAATAGTTGATGGTGGAAGTTATTTTCTGATAGAAGAAGTTATGTATATCTAAGTAGCAGTTACTAGCAGTTATTAGTAGTTATGTTTTAAATATTTTTAATAGATGTTGGGATGTAAATGTATGGATAATTGTATTTTTCAGATTTCTGTCCTAATGAATACTCTATAGTTCTCTCTCTAATTTCCTCTCTATTCTATTTTTCTTTCTCTAAATTTCTCTTTATTCTCACTAATTCTTGCTCTTCTTTTCTTCATCAATTAAATTCAGTTTTATAAAACAGCTCACAAATTTAAATTGTGACACATTATAATGAACGTTCCACTTAAAAACTGAACAAAAACGACTTGCCAGGCGGTTACCTTTTTTATCTAGTATAAAATTCATTTAAAAATACTTGAGGATTCTTAAAATTCCTATATATAAAATACGGGCAATGCTAGGTGTCTCAAATTTTTGGTCTCAAAAATTATCTCAAATGATGTGTCATTACTCATTATTACATTGGTTAGGTATATCTCTTGTGATTGGTTAAGTCATAAAGTATTATTAAAATATTCAATGCCACGTCATTTGAAACCCCTAGCATCAACCATAAAATAATCAGGGGCAAAAGCGGCTAAAGATGTAACATTATGGAAATGAAAGAATAGTTCGAGATGAGTAGGAAGACAAATTAACTGTACATATTAATACCTGATAGTAGCGTACAACATGGTGGTGTTGCAAACGAGAAAGTGTCGCTACTTCCCTAAATGTTTCAAAGCGAACGTGTAAAACATAGAAAATTATCAAATATACCGAAAATTAACATTCATTCTATCTAGGCATTAAGCAATAAATAATATTAAAAAAACGTGCAATAAATCTGATGCATAGAAATTTACTAGAATTATTAATGACGCAAAGATAGCAAAGATAATGTCTGCACCAAAAGTAAAACCACAACATACAAAATAGATAACACTTTCATTGTAGCGAATATTTAAGGGAGGCAAGACTAGAGCCCATGTCAAACAAGTAAAAATATAGATCTGATTCCCCACTTTCCCCTCTCCCCTCTCCCTTTCCCAGCAAGAAAAAAATTGATAAAATAAATTATCTCGAAGAAAAGAAAATAATACTTTTCCGAGTGCACACTCGTCAAAATAAAGGATCAAGTCCACCAAATATAAGAAAGGAAGGAGAACCCAAACGTAACTGCAAATTTTGAAACCTCGACTCCGCTGTTCCAAAGGAGGATATCTTAATGGAGATAGAGAAACTATAAACGTTTTGCTTTGAGATCTTTATCTTGAGTTCCGAAAGCACATCATTTCTTCACCATGATTCTGGATATCATGATCTGTGGAGATTAGGTTGCATCTTCTCAACATCTTCTGTCTAGATTAGGTTTCGAGCATCACTCAAGATGTGGTTCTTGATCCTCTTACCTTAACATCTGGAAGCAAGAATAGGGAGCGGGGATTAGAGGTGTAAGCCGAGCAGAGTAGCTCGGTACTCGACTCTAGATCGGTTCGAAAATATGATCCAAAACTCGAATTCGAAGTTGATTCAAGTCGAATCTGATCCATACTCATTTTCTGTTTAATGATTCACGAGTCGAATTCGAGTATACTAGTGTTCGCTCAGATTAGGGTTCGAGTATTTCATTTTTTTTCTCGAACCATACTCGATACCTGCTCAACAGATCATATTTGAATACTGGTCTGATCCATACTAACAAGCTAAATATGTGATATTTGTATCAATCTTTATAATTTATAAAGTGTAGTATTAAACTGTGTAAACTTGTACTTGAATAAATCAATGAATTGATTGTCAATTTGTATTACATTTTTTGTAATTTCTTTACATAAATAAAAGTAAAAACTTTTATACATAAATATTAGTTCAATTATCAATTTAGTATGTAGTGGTTCAATATTAAGTGAAATGGTTCATATTCGAAACTCGATTTGAAGGCTCATAAGTAACTCGTTTTGTAAACGAGTCGAGTACTTACGAGCCGAGTAGGTCCGACTAATAATCCGAGTCGAATCTGACGCAAAATTAGAAATTCTTTATCGAATCCGAGTCGAATTCGAGATCGATTTTTTTGAGTCGAGTCGAATCTGAGCATTAGAGTGTTCGAATATCCCTTACATTTTTGCACCCCAATCCCTCTGTGCACCCCGACCTTAGAAAAGCCCTCAAATCCTACATAAATTAATAAAAAATGTAACATATAGATAAATAAAAAGAGAAAGAGAGGAATAGACGCTACTTCGAGTATATGGAGAAGTCATTTATACACATTTGCGTTATGCTTTTTGCTTTTGAGCTTGTTCTTTTTGCAGAACGAGGTATACGCTGTTCTGTTGTTTCCTTTGTTAATTTCTTCAGGAACTTTTGCCTTGCGGCTTGACGTGTGTTTATTTTTTGTTCCCAAGGTCAGGAATCATTGTACATGGGGTGGGTGTTGATTGTGCAGTTAGAGTTTTTTGTATCCTCCTGCCTTTTGTATACTCCTGAAAGTAACAGGATGGCACCCCAATTGGGTCCTTTTTAATAGTTCTATTTATATATATTTATAACTTACCAGAAAAACGACTAGATATATATAAGCTTAAAGAGATAGTAAGGGGGGGAAAGATGTTTAGCTTTTCTATAGTGACGATGAAACCCCCAGCCACTACCCTTTAAGGTGTTCACAGAATATCTCAGCAACGATGCGCACACGATTATATTAAGCTATATTTGTGGCCCCAAGGATATCATTATCTTTGCAGATTATTGAACCCATCACATATACCTTAAAAGACACTTATCATTAGGTTTACTAGGACTTGAGCTAACTCTGTGGGGAAATGTACTTAATAGCAGGCATAATCTAATTATATTTTCCATCAACATCACTCATTCTTTAAGATCTATAGTCCACTTTCAGCTTTAAAAATAAAAAACTTGAAGATCAGTACAAATGGTAGTTTTAAGTTGTTGTTTTTGTAATTTTGGACTCAAACGATGCCTATGTTACATGCTGAACTGATAACAGCCTACTTTCACATGGCTAAAACAACCATTCATGCTTTTAACTAAATGGCAGTAAAGCAGTAAGAGGAAGCATTACCAAACAAAACACCAGTGAACTTTAGAAGCTCAAAATTAAGCATACTATGCTTTTTGAGGGAAAAAGGATCTACTAAAAGTAATAGAATGTTCATAACATATAGTACCTCAATATTCTATCATTAAGTGGTGGACTTTTGTCCTTTAAGCGAATTTTTTTCATAGCATACTGCCTTCCATCTAGCTTATTCTTGCACAGCACAACATGACCAAATCCACCATGACCTGCAAGCAGTTACAGAAAAGATTTAGATACTACATGTAAAGACATCACATTTATTTATAAAAAGCTTGCAAGTTCAATCAACAACGAAGAAATGATTTCATTCATTTCAAGCAATGAAGTTTCCATTTCGTGATGGAAATCCGTAATGCTTTCCAAGATTTTGATAGATCGTGAAAACTTTAAAAGGAGTATCCAGATAAGTGGTGGAGATGGATTATTTAGAAAGTACTACTGTTACTAAGTGCTAAACTACAGAATAACTGGTATTCCAGATTAAAGCAGATCCTTCTCCTAATTCTAAGATAGATATTATAGTTTACATCAAAACTTGCCCTAGACCATATAAAGCCATATTCACTATGCACATACATTTTCTTTCTTATATTTCAAGTATTTAAACTTTTTTCTTTTAAAAATTAAATCATGTACAAACTCGAGAAGATTTAACAAGTCAATAGAAGAAGTAAAGCTTAATCTTCATCATAGATTTTGCAATTACCATGCTAGGAGATAGAAAAGAACTATTTATAACAACACGTTCTATTTAGAAGCTGGCCAAAGTAAATCAGTAGAGACGATGTGAATTCTCACCAAGGGGTTGGATCTCCTCAAAATCATTTAGATAGCGAGAACTTGGAGTAGATGAAGAATTCTGTTGTCCATAATCAGAAGCAGCCCTCCAAAACTGCGAGAACTTAGAAGAAACCTGTATCATGATATGGGAGAAAGGGAATCGACTTCCATTAGATGGAAAGACATAGTCTAGTGGATGATGAAATATAGAGAAAATAACAACCATATGCTGCGCAAACACGTGATTGAAAGTTCTGTCAAATAGTGACGACGGCTTCGTAGCATAATCTCGCACCCGATCCGAGACAATCTAAGAATTACATTTACCAGTCAGCATAGAGTTTGGACAAAATCTACTAAACAGTTGACTTTAAGACAAAATATTTCAAGATATAAATAATAAATAAAACAAATGAAGTCCTTCAAATTGAAACCATTCAATTACACACCCCTAGGTTATATAATTCCGATGTTATCTCTGGCAGAACATCAGCCAATGGCCCTTTTGGAGCGCAAGCAACGCGAAGTAAGTGAGCCTGCACAAAGCAAAGGTTAGCACATGTTACAGTCGAGCTCTAATGGAAAATTAAAATGAGAAAAAGCAGAATTTTACCAGAAGTAAATCTCGTTCAACAGTCTGCGATAACTGATCATGTATCATAGAAGCGGAAGACATTGATTCTGTGCTACTTTCTATATCACAAACATCAGTTTCTGCTACATGTTCTCCCACACGAATATCCTGGAAATCTTAAAATAGTCATATACTATTAATGAAGATATTAATTCAGGAAAAATTTAAACCTGCACTTTTAAGAAAGCAAAAATGTAAACTGGTGTCATAAGGTGTCTCAAATCAATTCATTTTGGCTTGTTTAGTTCTCCATCTCACTCAAGTTGAAACTTTGTGACACCTTCTCTATTACAGCACAACCTTCTATTATCTTCTATTAGAAGATCTACTGACATTCATTTGTCCAATTGTCAGCTCATTCTTATTATGTTTTCAGCTTTACAATCATTCGAGTACCACTCCTTGTATAACAATTAGTTGCTGAGATCCTTTGAACTCTAGCAATTATCACTTGAATTACCAAAACAGCGGAAGGTGTTTCCTCAGAGTTTGACCAATCTGAGGCCCAATCTATTTCTGGACCTTGATTGCCAAAACAGACGAGCAATTGCCAGATTCTTCTTAATCAACCAGTTGACAGGTGAGAAGGAGAAAAGTTTCGAGCATCCTCCTAAATCCTTAGTGGGGCCTATAGGGCTTCTGAATTTTCTGTAGAAGCTGCTCCTGCTCCAGAATGACTTCCAAGTCTTTATTATTTCCAATGAACTCGTGCGAGGAAATACATTTAGTTTAAAACTTCTCCCATTCTTTGTTGTTCAATTTTATGTTTCTGCATTGAAGAATATCACCCTCCAAAACATATCTTTTCTCTCTATTGTACATAGATCTTCTATCACCCCCATGCTAGTATCCCCAACAAACAAAATGGACTTACCCGCTTTCTTGCATGACAAGATGGGCAAATGATCCCTCTCCATCGTTTTTATATCACAATATGATTTTTTTGAATTCCTCATCGTAAGGAATGTAATTTTCAGCCGTCATCAAACATCATAAGATGACTTTTTATAGGCTTCTGGTAACCTAACAGGCCAAAGAGGCATGTAAGGTAAGGTTTATAGCTATAGATGTAATTGTGCGGTTGTGCCCATGATAGTTTGTATTTGACCTTTGTGATTTGCACATACCAGATTTAAAGCGCCTCAACAATCACCAATAGACACAACCCCTACGCGATCTATGTGTTTCTAGAAGGCCCTATCTACATTATGCTTTAAACAATCCGACTCCAGTCTCTAATGTGTCCAATCCCCTTGCAAGCTGTAAATCAAAGAATTAACCTTCTTAAACCCCAAATATGCCACCATCTCCACCAATAATATTCATCTGGTCTCACACACAGTTGTTGGTTCCACTTGCCTTGTCTAGTACATCACTAAGTTTCCTCAACTAGAGAGTGTAACTCTGAGAATCACTATCTTTGTCCGAGCTCACACTCTAAAGATTACAAAGAGCCGACTTAGAATTACCTAGATAGACATTGCTATAATATGCTTACGTCCCGCATCTATCTCTGTCAGGAAACGAGCCATCATTAGAGGATGTAAATCAATTCCAATACACCCAAAAACATATAGTATCTTCTGCAACATCAAAAACTATACAACCATCATGTGAGCCAATTTCATCCTGCTTCTAGCCTTTTTTAACTTGTAGATATCACTAGCACATGTCATCAATAGCTTTAAAAGCAGAGAAGAACCAATGATGAAGAGGAAGACCCATTACAGATATACACCTTTTTCCCGTGTTGAAGACCCACAACCAATCCTGTAAGGCCACACATCAAACAACAAGAATGCCACTCATTTTAATCTAGTCCATATATGTCCAGCACTCTCTCATCCTCCATCTTATATGTAAAGCTACATGGGAGAGAATAAGTACGTTTCGACACCCTCATTCCAGCAAACTGCCAAAACCAAGATGTTCAGGCTGCGATATTCCGCACCAAATCAACCCAGGGAAAAAAAAGGACCTCCTACATTGTGTGTCATCATGATTAACAAAAATGAAAAGGACTAGAACCCTGAAACATTTATCACGGCCTTCAGAAAAAGACATCCATGGAAATGTTGCTGCATCTTGATAATAAAACCAGCAACGGACAATCAACATCCTAATTTTCAAGGTTATATTTTTCATTGAAAAGAAAATATTTTTCATTCTGAAATTAATAACAGGAGACATGTTCTAAGCTTGGTAATGAAGATCTACAATGACAATAGGCAACATATATTCAATTGTGACCATAGTGGTTATGGCGTCGCCTAGGCGACGACTAGGCGTCCCGACGCTAAAGAAGGACAAGGCGACGCCTTGGACGCCCAAGTTAAGTGATTAAGTCATTTTGTACATATGACTCATCATAACCCAAAGACTTGCTATGTGATGTAATTTTATTACTTATTAGACTTGTAATGTGTGATGGGTGTTGACTTGGTTGATTGTTTATTTTCTACGTAGTGTTTGTTGACTTGTTCTATTAGTTTTCAATGTCAATTGTTTTATTTTTGAATTTTGATTGTGAAGTATTCATTTAATTGTGTTTTTAATTGTATTCCATAGTGTTAGTTATGATGTTTTGAGTTTTAATGTATATAAAATTTTATTGTTCAATATATTTTTTAAGTAAAATAAACAAATATATAAATTGCACATTGTTAACGACTTATAGCCATATAGACGCTATGGCAGGCGCCTTATCGCCTAAGCGTCCTAGAAACTATCGCCGCACCTCACTGTGGCGCCGTAACAACTATGATTGTGACTTTTGTTGATTATTTAGGAGCCTAATGTAGTATTCTCTGGGAGGTTCATCATAGAGGGAGGAGTTTGTTTGGAATGTGTCTAAGGGAAGAGTTTGTCTTTTATCTCTTCTCTGCTTTTTAGCATGTGTATCTGGTTTCACCACCCCTTTTAGGTGCTTTTTGATGAAATCCTTTATTTCAACTCAACTAAATGCCTTTTATCCCAAATTAATTGGGGTAGAGCTAAAGTGAAACAAAATCACACATTAAGCGTAAAATTGCATTTATTTATCTAAAAAATGATTTTAAAAAATCCTTCTTTTCGTATGGTCTTCGGCTTAACCTGTAGTCTTTAATTCTTGAACACATAATCTGCATAATGATTAAATTCTTAAGGGACCTATCATTCATTGTATTGTTGGTGACTTAGTGTAGCGACCTATCATTCATTGTATTGTTGGTGACATAGTGTAGCCAATAGATGTTGTCCCTTGGCCAAAATCATGTCTAACATACCTATTTTACCTTGCTCATTATTACTTACCAAACTATAGATCGACATCACAACAAGTATTCTTTATATATTACCATCCAACCTATATAAACAAGTTTAAATTAACAAACTACATAAATCAAGAAAGATATCGAACACTTTCTGGAATGAAGTATATAGCCCAGATGTAAGCTTAAAATATTAAACCAACAAACAAGTCGATTGCCTAATAAGACTAACTAATGCTTAGGTAGGGGGAGGGGGTAAACAAATTATATCATATGCTCGTAAACAAGTCACTCCCCATAGAAGAATAATTTAAAGTTAATTGGAATCTCCAAGAGCCATGTAAAATGTGGACATATCATATGCATCAGTATGCCCAAAGAGAGCGAGTAAATTCTCAACAAAATTTTATCAATAAAGTTATATATGTTACTTTTTATGGTATGATTTGATCATCACAATGCCAATCAAAAGAAAAGAATTTCCAGCATTCCATTACCTCACTGATGGTAGCATTTCCAACTGATTCATCGGACAGCCATGTTCTTGAATCAGTAGTTTTACTTTCATCTTCACTCTCTTCTTCAAGAATATCTAATTTTACTGTAGATTCACGTAGAGGACCTTGCTTAGTCTCCTGTCGTAGAGGCTTCACATCATGGTCAATTGCCTTCTCCAGAGTCCCATATGCATGCCTGGAACCATCTATTGTAGAGTTTGTCTGGCCATTAGCTTCCATTGCAAGGCCCCAATTCCATGACTCCCCAGAGCCACTAAAAAGATCTAGGAACCCATAAACGAAAGGTCCTGCTAGAAAGCAAGATTTGTCACAAGAAACTGTCATTTCATTTTCAGAGAACACGCTTTTTCTGCCTGCTGCCTGAGATGGAACCTTCCAGAACAAAATTTCAAATTATCAATAAATGTTGACCAAATAATAAGAAAAAGGAAAGATACTCGAAATAATACAATGAAGAAATTATTTTCATTGTTTACTACTATTTTGAAAGTAAGCCAGTATATAAGGAAAATGTCATGATAGGAACCAAAGCACCATAAGCCTTACAGGAAGCAGATAAATAAATTTTCATACGCTAAATGTTAAGCACAAGATGTAACACTTACTCCATCTTAATACAATATTACTTTCCACAATGTTATACATGTTTCATCAATGTGATCTTATGCCAATTTATGTTAAAAAAGTAATGGAATAAATGAAAGACAGTGCTTGGAAATGTATTGATTTAGGTATAAGGCTAGGAAGTAAGGAAAGTTCAAAACCATAAATTAGAAGAAGAAACGACAAAGAAACAGTAACATATGGTTCTGAAGTTGGAACCGCAACATTCCAGATTAGAAAAGGACCATAAAGGAGATCTCGAATATTTCAACCATTAAATGGAAGGCAAAGGAAAGGATATGCAATCTAACTATGAGGAAATCTTAAAATTCACGAAGATATTCCATTTTTAGATAAAAGTTACAGTTACCTGAAGATCTTTTACCATGGGTACCCTCTCAGTGAGCCATCTTACATAGCAAAGTATTTAAAAATATAATGTTTGTCTCTCCTAATCTCCTTTGATACCCTTTTTGTTTTTTTGTTTTTTTTTGAATAAGTAATTCGTTTATATACCTATTTTAGGAGAACTGCTTGGACACCGGATAGCAAGGCTAGGTGGCTTGACTACTTTGAGCTTTATCATGCACGTAAAAATGATATTGTTATAGAGAACACCAGCAATGTACCTCAAGTTTCCATTCTTATCAATCAATGACAACTTGGAATTTGGATGCATAGAGAACAAATATATAAATTAAAAATATAATATTTCAGCAAAATCTATGAGATCAGTGTATCGTTATAATTTCAAGTCCCCTACAAAACAGAATATAACTAAGACTTCTTTTTTATGTGAAGGAAAGCTTACTGATTCATGTGAATGTTCGAGTGGAACAATTTCAGACAAGAACTCCTGAGCAGCCTCTACTAAATTGTAAATCATTACACGTCCTTCTCGAGCATTGGAATTTGCCTGCATTGTAGACAATTGAAAGGTTTTTTTGACAAGTAATAAATTTATTCCAAGAAACACCAAGGGGGAGCCACCCATGTACAATCAAGATAGTTAAAAAGGAGTATAGAATCAATTTTCTTATGATCATCTTACACAAATATTAATCTAATAATAATATTATAATATTATAATAAAATTAACAACGATATGATTTAATTATAAAATCTAAAAATTAAAATTAATTAACTGTTTCTTTCTGTTTGGGGGAAATCAACATTTACTTTCTTGCGATTGCAAAGTGCAAAGATATCAGAATGAAGATGAAAAGGGTGATCATAACTTAGTACTTGATCTGGGTGATCCTAGTTCAGCATTTGCTCCTTTAGAAAAGTTCATGAAACAATAAATTTTTCAAGTCCACTTCATTTGGACAAAGGCTACGCTAGTAAGAAAACTTTTGATTGCCTCCCTTCATCTTCACTAAAATTATTACAAGATTTCTTTTCGTTTAAAAACTCAGCAACATGGTGTACAAGCAACTTAAGATATATTTAACAGAATGGTGTTGAGTACGAGTAAATTAAGTTGTTGTCTGCAACATGATAATGACTACAAGCAACTTAAAATATTTTGAACAGCATGATAATGACAGCACATATTAATATTTGGATAGAGCATTAATAAACTAGTAGTCAACCCCTACTTGGTCATGAAGCAAAGATAGAAGCTTATCGCCATCTGCTTCTAATAAACCCTTCTCTGGAGTTATCTGCAGCTTGGGGCACTTGTAAGGATATCCAGGTAAATATCTGAGGATGCAAAAAAATGAATTGGAAAATGTTACCATAGCAATAAGCACATGGAATGTCAGAAAACTGACAACAATCCACAAACCTAACTGAAAGAAGAGCAGAAACATCTACATCCTCGTAGCCCATATCTTTTGAGTATGGCCTGTTTTTCAATGCATTGAAAATTCAGTATGACACAATAAGTGAAGTTAGTTCAATAAGTTTCATGGGTAATCATCCAGAACCTGAGCTTGATATTAACTTGAGGGGGTGATTCTGAAACAACTTTGCAATCGTCCTGAAATATTGCACACCTGAACATCAAAAGAACCTTTAAACTAGCATCACATTACGATAGTGGAAACATAGAGTATGTTGGGGACTGTTTAAATAATGTGATTATTAATTTTGATTGGTGCTTCTGCTTATAAGTACTTAAAAAATACAATTTGTGTATGGTAATGAAAGAACACTTGAACTGGTAAAAAAGTAAAAAGTGTTTGGTATTAAAGAAACTGCTCATCACTTATTTAAAGTGTAAATTATTAAAAAGGAAGATTTTGAGTGTAAAGAGGGGTAATGGGTGAAACTACTAAAATAATTAAGGATAACTTAGTAATATACTTTGTCAACCAGATTATTAGATCTTGGCAATAATCAGAAGCATCAAACTGGAGTTTATAAAAGTGATAATAAGTAACTCCAAAAAAGAAAATTGCCAAACATTTTCTGCTTTTTAAAACTGATTATAATCAAATTTGAAATATTATAGGCGATCACAATCACCCTCATAAAATCATCTCGTGAATATCATGGATACTTTCCACAAAGCCGAACATAAACATATTATCATATAAATACATAGATACACTAAATACGCTGAATACTGATTAATATAAGTTCAATTTCCGACTGTCACAGACTATCAAAAAAATGAGTATTGATAGACATACTATTTATGCATTTTATTTCTCCATATTTATCCTATTATATTTCTATTTGATTTAATTAATGTGTTTTATTTTATTTTGTAGGATTAAAATTTTGTTATTATAAAGAGTAGTATATTGGTGAGCAATCCAAGTTTATGTCCACTATGAAGCACGTACACTTCTCGGAGCTAAGCGTATCTGCGTCAAACAGGTGTCGGACACCGATAATCCACGAATACTTCCGGATACGTGTCTGATACTCTCGGATACTCCAACTTAATTATTTTTAAACTTTTTAATTTCGAACACTTTCAGATACTTTATGGATACCTTCGGGTGCTTTAAGTATACTTCCAGATACAAAAGGGGATTCAAATGTTATGCTCTGCCTTGTCCAATGATAATACTAACTTGCTTCCTCTTGTTTTTAGTTTACTGCTTTGTGTCTTATAACTTGGAGATGCTTACAATTTTTTTCATGTAATGTTTGAGTCCTTTCTTTTGTCTATGTAATGATTACTTCGATGCTAGTAAATAAGTCTTAGGACTAGGAGAAAATGATGATATTTGATGTGAAATGTTAAGTTACTAAATGGTTATGTCCTAATAAGTGCTATCATTTTAAAAGAACTAGAATATTGAAGTTAACTTCTTGGTTATGGTTATGTAAAATAATTTATTTATTATATAGATATACGTATATTTATAAGTATATATAAAATTTCAACCTATAAATAGAGGAGCAAGAGAGATTGGAAATATTAATTTTAAATTAGATTTAGGAGTTAAAGTAGAATTAAAATTTCTCTTGTTGCTTTCCATCGTCTACTCGCAGAAGAATCATAAAAGGGCTTGTATTTTATTTTTTATTTTTAACGTAATTCTTCTTCTTCTTCTTCTTCTTCTTCTTCTTCTTTAATTTATAAAAGCAAGTTTTCGATTTTACTTAGTTAATTTTTGTTACTTAATTTCATGCAATTAGTAGTAGTTATTTTATTTGTTTTCATATTGATTGGATAAATTGTTAGATATAGGATGATGATAAATCTAAGTAAATATCTCATGATAAATATTTTGTATGTCTTCTATCATTTGTGCTCAAAAAAATGTTTAATGGTTTCTCCTTCACGTTTCATTACTGGGAAAAAAATTAAAAAACAAATCATCTACCAAAGACAGCTCTACACACCGATCAAACGTTACTTAAAGAGACCCAATACTGAACTCCCCAAAAAAAATCAATACAAGAAACAATAGGCCCCCAAAAGTCTAACTCTTGCAACAACAAAAAACCCACGATAATAGAAATTTGATTTGAACTGCCAACTTTTCCTCATTATCGAAGTAACCTCCTGCTTCTCTTCTTTATCAAAAAGAAAAGTATCTCATATTTCTCTCCCGCAGAATGGACCACCATTAGCGATAGAGTACCACATCCCACTTCTACCTCCATCTCTTTGGAATCCTAAACCAAGACGACATCACCCAATTGGCACTAATCGGCACAAAAACCATTTCCCAAAGCTGCCTAACAAACTCAAAATGCAATAGAAGATCATCCCTGACCCCCACTCTATCTTGCACATTAAGCAATGATAAACCACAAAACTTCCTCTATTCCGTACATTCACTTCAGTCAATATAACAACCTAAGCTGTAGTCCAAGGAAAGGAAGACCTCATAGTTGTCACGACGTCGCCTAAGCGATGGAGAAACTGTCACGGCGATGGTTGACTTGAGGTGGAGCGGCTAAGGCATGTGCGCCTTGGCAGCTCGGCGTCTCAAGGCGTCGCCTAGACCCAACTTAAATGTTTAACCCATCTTAAATGTTACCCATTTGGCCATATTCTGACCCATTAACTGTAACGAACAAGATTTTTGTAATTTAATTTGAATATTTATTGAATTAAATAAATATTTTTCGATGATTTAATTATTGAGTTAAATAATTAATTCATGAAATTGTGGTAGATTAATTTAATTATATGTGTCACATTAGTTAAATTAATGTGGTGAATTTTTGATATTCAAAGTATGTATTTAATTGAGCTTATTTGATTAATATATTAATTAATAAGCATAATATTATTCTAATTAATTTAATAATTAATTAGAGATTTAATGATTTGACATAATTAATAAATAAGAATTTTAATTATGTGACTATGTGAATTATTGTGGAATTATGTAATTTTATTTAATTGATTTAAATAGGATTATTTGATTAATTGGGTGTGACATTTAATTAACTATATAATAGTAAGTAATTAAATTAATGGGAAAGGAGGAATAAGGGACAAGCCAAACACGGCCCTAGGGGGAGTTAGCCAGTTAACCCACTAAGGGACCAACTGACCACTCACTCTACCCACTTCGTATATTACGTAGATACATATTATATTATACTTTATATACATATCATATCAGTTCTATATTGATATTCACATTTCAGAGAGAAACGTAGAGAGAAATACACAGAGAGAATTGAGAGATTGGAACTAGAATCCATATCATCTTCACAGAGTTTGCAAGGGGTAATTCCTTTGTCCCAATTTTATTTCACGTACTATGTTTCCTTCATGAACATATATTCTGAGTTCCCTGTGTATGGGAAAAAAATTAGCAATTTTTGATTATATGCTTATATATGTGTTATTATATCATTATAACATGTTTTATATTTGGTATGAATGAATTAAATTAATCGAATTCATGTAATTAGGCCTTAATTGGGTTTTCAAAATTTTATAGAGTTTTTCCATTTACGTGCTTTAAAAATTCTCTGTGAATGGGAAAATTGATATTTGTTCATTATATGGCTATATGTGTGTTCATATGTGTTTATAACATATTATATGCCATATATGCATAACTTTCAGTGATCACACCATGAAATTTTGTTGATAATTGGGTTTTCAAAAGTTACAGAGTGTAGAAATTGTACATATGGCCCATATGGCCCTTACGTACAAAATTTACACGCCTTATACGTTTATTTAACTTAAATTGATACTTGCATGTAATTATGTACGTTTAAACGAACAAAATGGAAGTTAAACGAACGGATTCGGTGTTATAACGAATCCGTAACGTTGAATTTCTTGTTTTCCTTCAAAACTTTACAAAATATTGAAAACAGTGAAAATAGATGCTTTGGATTGTGTAAATACGTGATTTAAAATGCTAAGATCATGCTAGAAATGTTATATAATGTTTCTGTGGAGTTTTTACATTATGGGTAGCCTTATAATTCATTACGTTAGTTTAATTTGGATTTATTTGGGCTACTCTGTGTGTTCATCGCGAACCAGGGAGTGCACCAGCAGGGGGACCCGCCCCAGCGGGTGTTCATGGGCATTAGGACCCGCCCCAACGGGTATAAGGGCTGTCCGGAAGCCTTTTTTTTTGGTTTCCGAGACTGTTTTGACCTCCTGTTTTTCATACGAACTCCGATTAAGGCGATTCAAGATGATTCGGAAAAATAACGAGTAGACCTACAACTTTTATTCTTTAAGTTTTTCAATTTGAAATCGTTAAAATGGGTAAAAATGGCCATCTTTGTGACTGATGCGTATTCGGAGGCAATCGGAAGGCTTCGGACATGCACGCACACAAGTGTAGTGTTCTCGATAATAAAAGATGTTGTTTCAAGTTACATACATGAATATTATATGATTTGAAGTTCATGATTAATAAATTAAGTTATTGACATGTATAAGATAATATGAAGGTTCAAGTTAACAAACTAAGTGCGAACTTGAATATCGTAATTGTAAAACTTGATTATGATTGTTTAAAGGGATATACATGTGTGATATGCATGTTGTAAGTTTACATTCATGTTATGTGGTTAGCCATTGAGTAATATTATAAACCAAGTTGTAAGTCGAACTTAAGTGAATAGTTCAACAGTTAAACATGGTAGTTATGAAAACTAATCGATGTCGTATACATAATGTAATGTGTAGGACGTTGAGGAAGTGAATTGTAATTATATTTGTAGCTTGTGCAAGAGGCAAGTATCCTATCCCTAACTTATTGATTTAGCAAGTTCCCTAAATTCTAATTTATTCATTTATTAAGTCTTAGACTTGTGTTTCTATATCGAGTAAGCTCGTGTTCTTAATTGTTCAAGTTCGAAATTCATATTACATATTTTAACTCTTTTAAAAGCATGATTCAGTTATACAATACTTATTCGATTGTATACTCTTGAGATTTATTATTCAAGTTGAATATCGATGTTATTGTTGAACCTTATAGGACTAGTGAACCCTTATTGATTCGACTAGTCCATAGTTGATGAACGTTCTAAATTCCAAAATACTTATTGAGCTTATCCAAACCAAACTTCCTTTGGTGCGGACTCTGATGTCAAAACTGAGATGAACAACCCTGTAAAAGGGGATTATTTACGCTTTAGCGTTGAGATATTGTGCACAGTATGGTACTAAGGGCTGATCCCCCTAAGTACGAGAAGTAGAGTCCATAGTCTTATGACTGTTAAAGGTTTAAAAGTATAAACACTTTACAACCTAGGACATAGTTCATGGTCTTATGACCCTCAGATGTTATTTTGATTCATGTTATTTATCCTCGAGTCAAAAGTTGAGTTTCTTTATTCAGATGTCTTTGATTCACTCGCATGTTATTATATTGTTGTCATATTATTATACTTGTGGGCAATCGTGCTCACTCTTGCGTAATAATAACATTGTAGTTAAGAACGAAAGGTCCGAAGAGCCTTCTACTAGCAAAGGCAAGGGCAAGGTCAACAAGTGATGAAGACTTGTTGTTTATTTATATGTTTATGTTTCAGCTTTATGTTAGTTGTGTAAGACTATTTATTTGTTATGTTCTGCACAGATGTTTAAGGTTAGTATTACCTGGAATTGATATATTTATTTTCAGATGTTGTAAACCCATAAAGGGAGGATTATTTCTATTTATTTCATGGTTTGCATTTATTATGGGTAGATAGATAGATGATATTTGTACAGTGAACACCAAGTCCCGTGAAAATTGAAGTACCCGGATTTGGGGGTGTCACATTAACCCATGGGCATAATACTCATAACCCATCGATTAAAAAAGGAGAAAGGCAAAACCCTTATCTGCAGACTTCGATTTCGCGATTCGTAACATCTCCTTCGACCCATGGCAGCTCGACTTCATTGCAACTTTCTTTGGACTCGAAAGCGACTTCTTCGACCCGTCGCAGCTTCGGTGACTCCATCGCAGCCCCATCACAGCTCAACTACCATCAGAGACCATTAGAACCATCGGCGAGTCGACCCAGCCTTCTCTCACACAGGTTCTTTTTATTCTTCTTGCTTTGCTTTGCTTTGTTTTGTTTGTTTTGCTTTGACCTTCTCTCACACTGAGTCGAGTCGACCCAGCCTTGACCTCTTTGTTTCACTGCAACATGTTACTCTGTTTCTCAGATTCTCTCCTTTTTAACTTTTTCTTTTTTCAAAAGGTTTAAACAAATAAAGGAACTTTATCTTTCTCTCATGGAACAAATAAAGGAACCTCTCTGATTCATTGCATGTATGCCAAGTGCCAACTACCAACTAAAAGGAATTTTTATATGTATTTTATATTTGGGACAACATGGTTGTGACAAGCTGTGGCAAGAGTAATTTATTAATGATTATTTTATCAATTTTATTAGTAACCGTTTTATTATTTTATCAATTTAAATGGAAATTTAAGATGCTAATTAAAGAATGTGTCAATGTGTAACTCACTTAATTATTTACGTACGTGTGGTTAGTGTTCATCTTTAATTCAAATTTGCAAACTGTACATGCATATAACTGAACTTGTAATATGAATAAGTATTAAATAATATGAAATGAGTACTAAATAATTCTTTCATAATCTTTTTTGGAATTGAGAAATATTTTGATATTATTTGGAAGTCACCTATTTTTTTTTAACTTGGTGGTTACATTTGGACAGTGAACAATGGGTATTGTTTATATACTTATGGACCAAAAGTAATACATTCAAAAGTAAAAATAAAAATAGGTAATATATTGATGAATGATTTGTTATTGCTAAATGCTAAGTATTTACATAATTGTGCTTTTAATTGTATTCCATAGTATTATGTTTTAGATTAAAATTTTATTGTTTAATATACTTGTAAAGTAAAATAAATTACACATTATAAACGACTTGTCGCCATACAGACGTCATGGTGATCGCCTTGTCGCCTAGACATCCTGGAAGTCGGCTACCGCCATGCCTCGCCGTGGCGTCGTGACAACTATGCCTCTTATTCGAAACTCCTAACCTCCAAATGCTCTTCCATGGGAAACTCAAAGCATCCCCAACTCAAAAACTACAATAAAAGGACATCCCAATAAACATTCCAATACTATGAAGGCATCACCTCATTAAATCTTTGCCACTGGAAGGAGATATGGCGTAGGACAAGGAAGGGGTGAGGAAATAAGGGATAAACAAGATTCTCAAGTTACAAAACTCAAAAGTCTCGAATCAATTTATATTCAATAATCTTATAATAAATTAAGATTACAACTTTTTATATAGGAGCCCTATAACTTGGCGACCAAGTAAAAATCCCAATATAAAAGAGAAATAATCTTCTAATTGGAATCCGCTACTATAATTAAAACTAATCTCCTAATTTAAATCAGCTCATATAATTAATAACCTAACTCAAAAAGGAAAATTTTCCTAATCAAAATCTACTACTATAATTGAATTTCGACTTGTTCACCAAAACAATAAACGAACTTTATCCCTTATTTTCAATTAAACCAATGATGTCCAAGAAAATGTACAAACAACCAAAATTTAACCAAATCTCTTACTAGAGTTAACTAATGTTCAGTGTCTTGTCCATGTGGCAGTTATATGTTCTTTTTTCTTATTTTATTTACGTATAATTGTGTTTTCACTAATTCTATAAAAATTGAAATCTAGTCAAAATCGCACAATTCCAAATTCAAGTTTTGGAATTGATTGCCAACCGAGCTTAAATAGTTAACTCCACTAAACAGCAATACAGCATTTAGTTGAACCAATGTTTTCAAAATTTTGGTTTGGTTTCTCAGCAACTGCAGCAATGGTCCAGGAGATTATGCAAATGTTAAGGAACAACCAAGTAAAAATAATTGTTATGGTTGGTAAACTTGGGATCGGAAGGATACGGATTCCCAAAGAATCAAGTGATTAGGAAATTGAGAAGGGCTTATTTGACATCACCCTCTGAATATTTCTCAACAAAAACTATGACTCTGATGCACTTCAAAATACTAATGCTCATCGGTTGTCTATACTTTCCACAATTAGAGACTGGGACGAAGAAAATTATCGAGAAGAAAAAAAGAGAGACAATATGATAAGCTGATCATATCCTAGATCTCTCTTACACTTGAAGTAAATAAGTTTCTTTTTGTTTTGGATGATGTGGGGGGAAATGAATGGAGAAAATATTATTTCGAAATTGACTGTTTTGTTGCCTCTTCAAGATGAATATTCTTACAAGATTTACCGACTCTGTTAATAATAATTGTAACATGTAAGAAGACAACTCGGCATTAGGTAACTATGGCTAGAGGTTTGGTCAATTTTTGGGTTATTTTTGTTACCTTTTCTTAGAGATCGTTGGTTTAATTGGAAAAAAAACAAAGTGGACAGCTTTTTCTGAAAAAAGGACAAAAGCTCATTGGCTCTTTTGGTGATTAAGTCTTAAATTTCCTAATAACAATCTCCTAATTAAAATATGCTACTATAATTAAAACTTCTAGAACATCCTACTTAACATAAGTAGTAAATAATTTCATACATAATCAAATATTTATCTCTAAATAACAATACAAAATTAATAATGAACTTCTTATTTTCTTCTTTTGTTCCACATAATTCTCCTTGCCATAGAAAATAACTCGTCCTCAAGTTTTAAAGTATCAAAGAATATTAAACCATGATCACGGAGATGTCTTCTAACAATATATGTGCATGGTCTAATTCCATAAGCACAATATTTGGGACCAACAGCGACAAGATGAAAAACTTTGAAACTAGCTTAGGACCCTAATATTTTATCCGAAAGAGATATAAACATGTTTGATCTCCACTTTTTCTTCCTTTTTATGTTCAACCTCTTCACCAACTTGAAGTAACTCTGGAGTATCTTTTTTGCAAACCACTTTTGAGTATGCAATCGGCAAAACATCCTCAAAATATGTTTTTCCATGACTAGCCATATTTGAATTTTCAAGTTGTCTAACGTACGCAACTTTCTCTTTATCAATAGCCCTTTAGCAGGTAACTGGGTCTCATCTTGTGAACTTGACACTGTATTTGAAACAGTGTTCTAAAAATCCCCACCTAGGTATGCTTAGGACCCCGCCTAGGCGCTAGGCCCCCCATGGCGGCCCGCCTAGGCGCTAGGCCCCCTCCTGGCGCCTCGCCTAGACACTAGGCTCCCTTGGCGCCTCACCTAGGCCTAAGGCGGCAAAAAAAATCTCTTCAGAAAATTAAGCGGGGACAGGCGGAGAGGTTTTTTTTATTTTAATAACTACCCAAACCAGATCTTGATATATTTATTTTTCTAATTATTTACCATATTCATAATGCAGTTTGTAGTATATCAAATCACAACAAGAAGTGAACAAGATCAAGTTAAAATGGATAATTTTATTATAGTTGTAATTTTTTGAACTTGTATCAACTTCAAATTATATAAATGATGATACATTTGTAATATTTAGTTTAATTCAATATAAATTTATATTTAGTTTCTTAAGTTTTAATATTGAAATGAATTCTTGAAATTTTAAATTTTATTATTTAATAGCAATCTTGTTTATGAATAAAACTAATATGTTAAAGATATGTTTGAACTTTGAACAATTGCATGTTTGTGTTTGAACTTTGACATTGACAATATGGATATGTGTTTGAACTTTAAGTAAAGGCCTTTATTATCTTTATTATAGATTATTTTACTTTATATTATTGTTTTGTTTGGATAAATGTAAGATAAAATATTAAAATTGGCTTAAAATAAAAAAATCCCGCCTAGGCCCCCTAGACGCTAGGCCCCCCCCGGCCGCCCGCCTCCCGCCTCCAGCCTAACACCTTTTAGAACATTGATTTGAAAACCCCCAATAAGGATGAACACTTCTTTTCTTTGGAACAAATACGGACAAACATAGCATGTGGATACGAACACGTAATGGGTTTTTTAAATCTACAAGGTTTCTTCAGATAATTCTAAATCATTGTGCAATTTGCAATGGTCATATGGAAAATAAGAAGACCTTTTAATTTGATCACACATGACAAAAAATTGATGCTCAAGTTACTTTTTCTTAGCCCAAATGAATTCCGGATCATCATACATGTCTGGACTAGCAAATCCGGAAGAAAACATTATAATCTCTTCTTCTTTTTTGTTTGGTGGGATAGACAGAGACTAAGGAATCAACGATTACTACTGCAGATCACACTTTTGTCTTGAAAAATTGTTTGTTGATTCTTTAGCCAACTTCAACAAAAAGATGGAGGTAATAACTCATCAATCTCCTCAAACTCCCTCTCTCTTGAAACTTCCTACGTAAAATTGGCTGCCATGAGATTCCCCATCCTTTTTCCTAGAGGCTTGTCTTAAATTTCAATATATTTCTTCTTTAGTCTTTACACGATGCTCCTATGTTCAGTTTCCTACCTAATCAAGAGGTGATGATTCTAAGGACTTTTCTTACAATAAAACCTGAATAATAGAGAATTGGAGGTTCTACTTTCTTATTGAATCATCTTAGCACTATATGTTTACACCTCTTCTCATAGAAGATTATGAACCCTAGATAATTCCATTCTGCTCTCCTTGCATTCAGTTTTAGCTTTCCTCGTCCTTTTCCAATTACCAATTACCAGATAAATCGTAAATCCAAATATTAGTAATTACTCCAAGGTCCAGGCTTTGGCTTGGTAAATAATTATCTATAAACCAACAACACTAACGACTTATTGGAGAGTCGGTGACGTCATAAGGCTCTCTATTTTATTTGGCATGTGCTACGAAAATTGCATTCTGTGACCTATTCAGCTAAATTCACTTATTTTTCCATTGTCTGACAATGTGGAGTTTGTGGAACAGATTAGTCCGGGTCTGCAGGAACTCTTGGATTTTATGCTTCCTCAGTGGAATGTTTCCATAGGGTGAGTTTTATGATCTTTAAGAAACGGAAAGAGATTAAATTGCTTTCAAATTGTGTAGTTTTTACTAGAGTGAGTTTCTTTACGTATCTTTGATCCTTTGCAAAGATCAACCATACAATTTATTCATTGGAGGTCACAATTGAACTAAAATCCTTGATTAGATTAACCAAAACAGCATTAGTTAAGCAAATACAGCTACTCAGTTTAACAGAGAAAAAACAACCAATAATACATTTGAACATACAGTCATTCAAATAGTAATAGCCATAGTTGTCATTGTGCCAAGGCGAGATGCAGCGGTAGTTGACTGCCAAGACATGCCCGCCATGGCGTCCGAACAACGACAAATCATCAATAGTGTGCAATCTATATATTATTAATTTTACTTCAAAAGTATATTGAGCAATAAAATTTTATATACATTAAAACCCAAAATATAATAACTAACACTATAGAATACAATTAAAAACACAATAATATGAATACTTAACAATCAAAATTCAAAAGTAGAATACTTGACATTAAAAACTAGTAGAACAAGTCAACAAACATCACGTACCACGTAGAAAATAAAGAATCAACCAAGTCATCACCCATCATACATTAATAAATAATAAAATTACACCACATAACAAGTATGACGAGTCATGGCTGAAAAATAACTTGATAACTTAACTTGGGCAGCTACCAGGGCCAGCTACCAAGGCATGAGCCTTAGCAGCTCGGCGTCCATGGCTTCGCTAATAGCACACCAAATAAACAAAAAGACAGCAGCGCAAATTGAATAACAGACTGACTCATTCCAATCCCCAATAATGATGAAACTAATTAATTTTCAAGCACCACAGTCATAATACTGGAAAAAGAAAGGAATGTAAAGCAACAAATGAAGGGAAGTACTCACAACGCAGTAATCTCCTCGGTGAGAAGTTCGCTGCCATCGCGACCAAGAGAATTGTGATCTTTCGACGGAGCCCTGCCCTTACTCCGCCTCCCACCACCACCGCGCTTCTTCTTCTTCGAACTATGCCCCATTCTCAGATTTCAGAGAGATTCTAAAACCCTATACTGATTGGAGAGAAGGGGGTTTGGATTGGAATTTGAGAATTTAGGATGGTAAATGATGAATGATGATCATGTGCTTTACAAATGAACGAATGTGAAAGAGAATTTAGGGTAATTATATATAGGAATGGAATTATATATAAAACTGGAGGTGGCGAAATCTGGTGGCGCTAAAATTGCGGAGATGACGAAAATTTAGCCCATCACTCCAGCTTAAACAGGGTTTATGCTCTTGTTTCGCAAGTTTTTCTTCCATTTCTTTTTGTCAAAACAAAACCACAGGTACAGTTTTTTATTTGGAGAAGAAACAAAAAAAAATAGAGAGACAAAAAAAATGGGGTGTCTGAATTCTTTTAAAGAAAGAAAATAAGATTAAAAAAATTGAGCCTTGAATTTTAGTTAGGGAAAAAATAGAGAAATTAAGTGTTATATTGGGTAAACTTCTCACATTTGAGAAAAAAGTGAGAGAAAAGGAAAAAAAATCTCTTCTTTTTTTTTCTTTTCTGTCTCTTGAAAACTCATACACCTAGTTAGTGCCGATTTGGTTAAAGGGCCTTGGTCAGGAGTGTAAATGAGTCGAATTTCAGCGAATACCCTAATGCTCAGATTCGGTTCAACTCGAAAAAATCGAGCTCGAATTCGATAAGGAATTTTTAATTTTGCGCCAGATTCGACTCGGATCATTACTCGGACTTACTCGGCTCAAAAGTACTCGGCTCGTTTATAAAACGAGTTACTCATGAGCCTTCAAATTGAGTTTCGAATATGAACTATTTCACTTAATACTGAACCACTACATACTAAATTGATTATTGAACTAATATTTATATATAAAAGTTTTTTACTTTTATTTATGTAAAGAAATTATAAAAAATGTAATACAAATTAAGTCCCTCCGAAGGGACACCTCTCTCCTTCTGGCCTGAGAGTCCTTCGGATGCGTTCCCCTTTGACCAGCTGGAACACTTTAGATTATCTGGGGACGACGGTCGGTTCAAAGGGTTCTCATCCGAAGACTATCTTGTGGCATATGTCAAGGCCCAGTGTCAGGTAAACCCGAAAGCATAAAATGTTTCCTTTAAGCATCCTGTAGGTACTGTGACTAACATATATTTCCATCTTATTGTAGGCCAATGCCATCCTCGCCCGAGCCATTCCTCCTCTTGTTAAATCCACCAAAAAGGAGGTTCAGATTCGGTTCGAGGTGGAGGCATTTACGGCTGATGTTCGGGGTCTATCGGCTGAGCTGAAAAATGAGAAAGATGATCATGCCGACACCCGCAACAAGGTGACTTACACCGAACGTCAGGTCAGCGAACTCAAAAAACTCCACTATAATCTTCAGAAGGAGTTCGTTGGCCTTGACGATTATAACAAACAGCTCCTCGAGGAGAGGGTTCTTCTGAAGGAGAAGGGCAAAGATCAGCAAAACGCCCTTCTGATCCTCGAGAGTAAGATTTCTGAAATGCATGCCCAACACCTGGAGCTAATGTGGGAAAATACTGCTCTCGGGACAGAATGTGCCGAAGCCAGACAGTGAGCCGTCAAAGAGTACGAAAAATCATCCGAACTTTGTGATGCGATCATGGCCCAATTTGCCGAAGGCTATGAAGCTCACAAGGAGAGGGCTCAGGCAAAGATGACGGTTGCTGGACTAGATGCGTCTATCCTTGATTCTGCAGACGAAAAGTCTGATGCCGAAGGTGATGCTGATGGCGGAGCCCCCGACCCTTAGTTGTTTTAGGATTTTCTACTTGTAATTTTTTATCTTCATTTTTTCTTTTGTAACTTTCCCGATTCTGCGTGTAACTTGTCCGATCAGTTAAGTTATTTGTAACTTTTCTGATCGATTCTGTTCATCGCTTGTCTGGTCGATTTTGTAGAGACTTATGAATATAAATGAAGTACAAAAATTTTGTGAAGAGAAATCCGTGCTATTTTATTGATAAATGAAGCAACTTACATAAGCCAAAGAAAGAATTACATAACTCTTACTGATAATATTTCCTAAGTCTTCTAGCATGCCATGTATTCTTTATCTCCGTACCATCCAGTGCTCGAAGCCTATAAGTACCAGGCTTCGACACTTCAGTCACTTCATAAGGTCCCTCCCAGTTCGGCATTAGCTTGCCCGTGTTCTGGGGGGTAGACGCCTCTGCTTCTCGAAGCACCAAATCACCGATCTCGAATCTCCTTTGTTTCACATTCTGGTTGTAGTGTCGGGCAATTCGCTTTTGGTAAATAGCTAGCCTTACCAGTGCCGAATCCCAGACCTCTTCCAGAAGATCTGAGTTCAGTCGTAGGCCATCATCATTATACAACTCTTTGTACTGACTTGAAGTGTAGGAGACCCGATCTCAACGGATATTAGTGCATCGGTCCCATAGGCCAATCTAAAGGTGAATCCCCTGTTGTCGTCCTCGGGTAGTATGATACACCCATAAGACACTGAGTAGCTTCTCGGGCCAGCGTCCTTTCAGTTCATCCAACCTTCGTTTAATTCCATTAAGTAGCGTCCGATTGATGACTTCTACCTTCGTTTAAAAAAAATTGAAGGGTGTTAAATGAAATTTTAGAATTTAGACTGAAAAAGCCTAGGACCAATCCCATAGTCTTTGTTTCCCAAATCCCAATACTTTCGTGATTCGTCTTCCACTCAGCAACAGAGAGTGAGAGAGGCGAGACTAGAGAGCAACAACCCAAGTAGCGGTAGCCAACAACCAAACTCACGACTCCACGAGCTTTAAATTAATATTGTGCAACAGAGCAACTAGGCCAATCATCAATCATCATAATCTGCAAATTCCAAGTGGACCAAGCCAAGTCTCCTAATTCCAATTAGGTAAAATGGTAAATAGGCTATCAAATTGAAACAATTTCAAAAAGTTTATTTTAATTTTAGTTTTTTAATTTCACAAATTTAACAATTGCTTTAGGAATTTTTGTAATTGTTTATGAATTCTTTTTTTTTTGTATTTTTGTAAAATTAGGTTTTTTACTTCTTAGAGCAACAATCCACAATGAAGAGGACTTTTGTAAAATTAGGGCTTTTGGCACTTGATGGTCAACTCCAAAATAATATTGTGGATATAAGAAACAATCCCCATTTTTCGAATATATAAGGAATTGGTGAATTGGCTCAAATGTTGGTTAAGAAAAGAAAGGATGATGTGTATCCCCAAGTGTATTTGTTGCTAAAGTTGGCTCTACTTTTGCCCGTTGCTACTGCAATTGTTGAAAGGACATTTTCAGCCATGAATATCGTGAAGAATGAACTCCGTAACTAAATGGGATGATTGGATGAATGACTGTTTAGTAACATACATTGAGCATGATATTTTTGTAACTATTAAAAATGAGGCTATCATACAACAATTTCAAGTAATGAAATCTCGAAAAATATTATTATAAACAATATTTGAGGATTATTTAGTTTTGTGCTTCAGTTGATGTCCCAACAGTATCACTATTACAAACAGTGATATTAATCTTGTTAATTCTCCCTCCTATTCGCTCTTCATAATAGCGATATTCACTTAATTACCCTACTTAATCATTTAATTAACATGGCTCAATATTGTCATTAATTCCAATAAGCAATGTAACCGTTTTATTCAAATTTGAACTCTGGAATATGTTGTGCGGGTAAGCATCAATTTTTGGCATAAAGACTTGGGTATTCTCTTCTGTTACTCAGACATGCTAAGGAGCAATCTTCATCATCTTCTAAAGCCCAAACATATTCATCATTCTTATCTGAAGGAGGCATAATATATTGAACAAGACAAGCCCTACTTTACCAGGTATTTGTGATATTTCATTTGTGATTAATGTGGTAGTTGTAATGTAGATTTGATATGTTAACTGTGATTATGTAGTGTTTATCATGGGTTTCTGTTTTTGCAATATTAGCTGAAAGATGGGTTTGGTCTTGCAATAGTAAGTTTGTGTTCCTCTCTTTGGCTCGGTTCCTTCATGGTGCATTGGTAGACATTTTATAAAATATGTTGTTGTGACCATTCCTTGGTGATATTATTTTTCAGTTGTCTAAGTATCAATTTTTGAAATTTATATTAACTCTCATGCATGCAGGTTTTTGATCGTTGTGTTACTGGTATCTCATAGACCTGACAAAAAATAGGTTTGGGTTGGTTTTGGGTTACATAAAATAGGTTTGGGTTGTTTTGGAATCAAAACCATATTACCTATATTTAATATGGGTTATGTGATTTGAATTTAAATAGTTATGGGTCGAATCCAGGTCGACCTATTTTTCAAATTATAGTTTCACTAAAATCTTAATATCTGCTATACTAAAAAAGTTTTATTTTAATTTTTTAGACCCAAGTTTGAAACTAAATTTTTTTTATTGATGTGACTAATTTAAGTATTAAAAACATTAATTTTGTGATTATAGGCACTTTCAAAAAAAAATTACATTAATAATTATTATGTTAATTAAAATTAATGAGAATTTTATTATAATAATCAGTACATATTATTTTTTCAGGAGTGTATACATAATTAGTAAATATTATTTTTTTTGGGGGGTGGGGCTGGGGCTGGGGCTGGGGGGTTGGGGTGGGGGCCGGGGTGGGGGGCTGGGCGGGTGGGGGTTGGTGGTTGGGCGGGTTGGGGGTGGGTGGGGGGCGGGGTGGGGGCGGGGTGTATACATAATCAGTAAATATTATTTTTTTTGGTTGGGCGGGTTGGGGGTGGGTTGGGGTGGGGTGGGGGGTGGGGGCGAGGAGGGGGGCGGGGTGTATACATAATCAATAAATATTATTATTTGGGGGGGCGCTGGGGGGGCGGGGTGGGGGGGGGCGAGGTGAGGGTGTATACATAATCAATAAATATTATTTTTTGGGTTGGGGGATGGGGGGGTATACAAGTGTATAATTAAGGGAAGATATATTAATTATTTAAATTAGTAGTTCGTTACACTAAAAGTGTTAACTTTATTATGGATTAATTTCATAATTAGTAAAATGATTTTTATACATAATTACAAGTGTATAAATTATAAAAGTATGTAATATGTATATAATGTAATATGTATAATGTATATGTTTTATATAAGAATATAGTGTAAGCATACATATTGATGTATTAGCTTTCCAAAATTAATATGGGTCAAAACTAGTTAAACTAGATCCAACCCATATTTATAATAATAATATGGGTCCAAAACCAAACCAACCCATCACTTAAAAACTAGTTAACCAACTCAATAGATCCAAATGGTTTTGGTTAACTATATGGTTTTCAACTTAAATTGCCAAGTCTAGTATCTTATATGAATTTATCTTTATCTTTGTGGTACTCGTATGTGATCAATTTGAATTTCAACAGAGATATTTTTTGACACTGGGACGGGATAGTGATTATCATGTGGGCTATGATAACATGAATTCACAGATAAAAGAACAAGAGATTCACCGAAAAAACACAGAGAAAACTCTATAATGTGTATATTATATTTATCAAAATCAAAGTTTATTGGATTCAACCCACAAGTCGGATTTATATAGCTTTAACAAACTTTCTCCTCAAGTCATAACTTCTACTCTAGTTGCCCAAGTTACCCAAGTTATAACAGAAATCCTAAAAATATGTAAACAAATCTTCCTAGAGATGCGAAAATAAAATCCTATCAAGTAACAACTTATTATAAAAGATTTACTACCTAATAAAATACTATTATTATAAAAGAACTAAATAGTAATAATAATAATAAAATCAATCAATCGGCTTCTAAGTCATGACGCCATTTAAGAAGAAGTTCGCCACACCCAAAGTCATGACGCCATCCGAAGTCGAACTCCGACCCCGAAGACATGAACCGAACGCCTATTTCCGAAGTCAATCGATACCGTTGCGCTGATCCCTTAACTTTTGGTCATTTAGCATCATTATCTTACTGTCCGACCATTCAGGATCTTCAACCTGAAATCCTCCTGCATCATTTTTTCCTTCATTTGGCAGTTAAAAGTGAATTATATGAACTAAAGGAGGCTTTGTTGGAGAACCAAAAGGAAGCATTATCTCGACGGATTATACTTAATTCCGACGGAATATTCCGTCGAAAATAATCATTTTTGTTGTAGTGGCTACTGGTATCTCATATGAATTTATCTTTATCTTTGTGGTACTGGTATGTGATAACTTTGAATTTCAACAGAGATATTTTTTTCCCTTCATTTGGAAGTTAAAAGTGAATTAAATCAACTGAAGGAGGCTTTGTTGGAGAACCAAAAGACCGCACTGTCAGCGGTTAAAATGTTTTTCAGTGAGTTTATCATTTAACATTAAATTTGTCTCAAGTCCATATAGATGTGTTTATCTTGCCAATAAGAACTGCATCTAATGACAATTGGGTGTTATATGTGATTTCAGTTTAGAATACATTGATTGGATGAAAAAGAAGGGAGCAAGGTTAACCGTTCCGGAGGTCAGTATATCAGTATATGGTATACACTTTATTTCTAACATCATAATTTGAATGGTTCAAACTCTACTAAATTATTTATTTAACCCTTTTAGGGGACTAAAAAGAAGAAGAAACTGCTGATAATTTCTTGAGTTTGAATGTTTTTGTCAAGACATGTCTTACCTAATTGTAATATATCCTTATACTTATAACGTCGAGTTATTCTTCAATCCCATCATTTACAATGAAAATTAGTTTTTTTGTTACATGTTATGCACCTGATATGTTTCCCAGATTTGCGTAGCACCTTGCTGAGAAACGATTAGCACCTTAGTCAGATAGTAGTCGTCATATCATTTCATTCCTTTTTTCATAACTCATACTTTGTTTGCATATTCTTAATTTTGGTAAGTTGTGTTTTCCAGGTCCCCTTAAGGACAAAGTGTTCTTTGTCGATGGTTGCAAGCACGATGAATAAAATAAAAGCCAGTCAAAGGAAGTGTAAAATCATATGTTATTCCCAGATGGGCACAATCTAGAAAGGGGGTTGAATAGATTTTTAAATTTTCTTTTTTAAAGATGTATTATCAAATCAATTAATCAATTTAATTAATTGGATTAGCATAGCCAAATGTTTTAAGGAAAATTCTTCAAAGATTATAATGAAATTCATAATTCCAAATTTAATGACATAATGTAAAAATAAAACAGACATATAAAACATAAAGCGATAGAAACTGAAATGCAGAATTTGAAGGACACAAGAGATTTTTTAATAGGTTTAGAGCACAAAAGTCTCATAATCTTCTCTTATACTCCGAGAGTACTAGGGCTTTTCCACTAAGAATGGTAATCGCCAAGGTTATAGTTTACAAAAATCTTTTACACAATGATTCACAAAGAATCCTTCAAGTCACATAGACTTAGGTTATAAAAGATCACTTCGATCAAACTAATCAGTGAGATAAGTAGTTTGTTTGAGGTACTGCTAAGTTGCTTTAAGGCTCTCTTCAAATGACTTAACAGTTGGGTGTATTTCTTAGAATCGTAGAGTGTTGTAGAAGATTCAGGTATAGTGATGTTGGGTGTGGGTCCTCACCCATGAGATAGAATCCAAGATAGAAAAGAATTAACTTTCTTTGTGAGCAAGTAAGTGGGTTTACTTGATATTAATCCAATTAGAAATTGGGTTAATGGAAGCAATATTGGAATTGGAGATTTCATGAAAGGAATCCAAGTTGAAAAAGGATTTGATAAGGAGATGTGATCCCTAATTGGATTAGGAGAATAAATTGTTTCTAATCCATAATAGGAATGGATTAGAAAGAGTACTATAAATAAGGCTATGGGGGAGTCTTATTTTATACATAAGAGAAGCTTGGTAGCAAGAAAGTATCAAAAGAATAAAGAGAGAGAATTACAGTTTGTTGTTCGTGGGTATCCGGTACCATCTCCATTCAATAGAAAGTTTGAATACTTTATTGTTTGGAGTGTTTTTGGGTGGTGAAGTTAATTAGGTTTCTCAACCTAATTAAAGGTAAATTTGTATTCTCTTGATTTATTGTGTAACCTCAAGTTTTAGTGCATAAAACTTGAGAGGATTATTGTGAGCCCATTATTAGTAATATAGTGAAGATTTGGAGTTTGACCTGTGATTTTTACCTCTTAGTTTTAGAGGGTTTTCCACGTAAACTTGGTGTCTTATTTGTGGATGTTTATTTGTTATTTTTATTCTCACAATTAGTTTTGTTGATTTCCTATTTAATTGCACAAAGACGGAAAAGTAATTCCTGGGATTGAGATTATTTTAGGCGTACTTTTCCCAACAGTGGTATCAGAGCTTGGTTATTTTTGTGGTTTTCTTGTGAGAATTAAATGGAGGATTGGACAGCAGGTTGCATGATTAATCTCAAGGCTGCAAATTATGCAATTTGGAAGCCAAGAATGGAGGATTTGCTTTACTGCAAGGATTTGTACGAGCCACTTGAGAACGATGGAGTTAAGCCTGCAAACAAGAGTGACGCGCAGTGGAACAATATGAATAGGAAGACTATTGGTCTAATTAGATCGTGGATTGATCAAAGTGTGTTTCATTATGTTGCCACGGAAACTAAAGCCTATGCTCTCTGGCAGAAATTGGAGTCCATGTATAAAAGGAAGACGGCGCAAAATAAAGCTTTTTTGATTAGGAAGCTTGTGAATTCTAAGTTCAAAGATGGAAACTCCGTTGCAGAACACTTAAGTGATTTTCAGAGTTTGATAAATCAGTTGAGTACGATGAAGATGGTCATTGACGATGAGATGCAGGCTTTGTTGTTGTTGAGCTCTTTGCCTGATAGTTGGGAGACGCTGGTAGTATGACTGAGTAACTCCGCTCCCAATGGTAAGCTGACTATGGATACAGTCAAAGATAGTTTGTTCAACGAGGAACAGAGGCGAAGAGATACTATAGTGACTAGTGCCGAGTCACAAGTTTTTGTCACGCAGAGTAGGGGCAGAAACAGAAAGGAAAACTCACCTGAAGATGACAAATTCAGGGGAAGGTCGAGAGATCGAAAAGAGATAATTTATTTTTACTGCCAGAAACCGGGTCACATAAGGTGAGAGTGCAGATTTTTAAAGAAGGAGCAGTCTAAGAAAAATGATGAGGATAAAGATTCGATTGTGTATCTATCCGATGTTGATGTAGCCATTGTTTGTGATGATAAACCTAATTGCCATGTTAATGATTGGATTGTTGATTCGGGTGCTTCGTTCCATGCTACTTCTCGTGGTGAAATCTTCACATCCTACACTAGTGGTGATTTTGGTTACGTGCGGATGGGAAACGGAAGTGCATCCAAGATTATAAGCATTGGAGATATTTGTTTAAAAATTAACAGTGGTTGCAGGTTAATACTGAAAGAAGTCAAACATATTCCAGATATACGTCTTAATTTGATCTCTACTGGTAAGCTTGATGAGAATGGTTATAATAGTTACTTTGGTGAAGGTCAGTGGAAGCTCACTAAAGGGTCTCTAGTGGTGACTAGAAGTAAGAAGGTAAACGCTTTTTACACGATGCGGGCGCATGTAAGAGGTGTTGAAGATGGGGGAGTTAGGCGAAAAAAAGTGTGGTACAAAGTCGTGCGAGATGGTAGAAAAGCCTTGCATGAGAACCACGAGAGGAAAACTCTTCGCTTTAAATGGGTACCAAAAGTGAAGAAGGAAAGTGACAGCTTGCAATCAGGGTACAAAACGGTTGTGAATGAATTTGGCAAGCAAAAATTTGTCAAGTTTGAGTTAGATCCTCCCATCGAGAAGAACCATGCCGATGAGACAAAGTCGGTCATGAAGATAGTTGAAAATTTCAAGAAGCTTGAGTTGAGCCAAGACTTCGTTGGAATTAACTCCGAATAAGGAGTTATGGTTGGTGATCCCTCCTCTCATGGGTTCGGAGGGGGAGATTGTTGGGTGTGGGTCCTCACCCATGAGATAGAATCTAAGATAGAAAAGAATTAATTTTCTTTGTAATCAAGTAAGTGGGTTTACTTGATATTAATCCAATTAAAAATTGGGTTAATGGAAGCAATATTGGAATTGGAGATTTCATGAAAGAAATCCAAGTTGAAAAAGGATTTGATAAGGAGATGTGATCCCTAATTTGATTAGGAGAATAAATTGTTTCTAATCCATAATAGGAATGGATTAGAAAGAGTACTATAAATAAGGCTATGCGGGAGTCTTATTTTATACATAAGAGAAGCTTGGTAGCAAGAAAGTATCAAAAGAATAAAGAGAGAGAATTACAGTTTGTTGTTCGTGGGTATCCGGCACCATCTCCATTCAATAGAAAGTTTGAAGACTTTATTGTTTGGAGTGTTTTTAGGTGGTGAAGTTAATTAGGTTTCTCAACCTAATTAAAGGTA